>JAQQAC010020790.1:5192525-5226066 GCA_029783875.1 Phataginus tricuspis | reverse complement strand
TGCATCTACTGTGGAGTGAGCACAACACATGTACCTATGTGCACACATGCACACATGTGCATCTACTGTGGAGTGAGTACAACAAACCTTTAATAGTAGAGAACCAACAGTCCTTTCTGATAAACAGATGAACATATAATTCAACTTTATGGATCAAAGATAAGCTTATTCATAGACCACAAAGGCAGTCACAGTCGGGGTGGAGAAAAGGCAAAGAACACGCCAACCCTTTCGGGGGCAGGTGAGACGGGATGTGTCACTGCAACCTGCTTCGTCACCTACAAAATGTGGAACTTGGCTTCAGTGGTCTCTAGGGCCCCTTGCCACGCTCTGATTTTATAATCTGATATATACTCATTATACATAATCTGATATATACTCTATTTCTCATGTCCTCTTTAAAGCACATAAGATTGTGCTACACTGAATCTTTCAAACCCCACAAGAAGGCCAAGTAGACACAGACACTGGTGCGAGGATGCTTCCAGAGAGGAAGTCATCACCTGCCCTAGACAGGTGGGTGTCCACCTGCCTCCCGCCTCCAGCGAGCCAATGGCCTAAGCTTCAAAAGCTGTTCCCAGCAAATCGCTTGAAATTTGGAGGCCCAGAGCAGTGCAGGACTTACCAGTGTCACACGGCTGGTGAATGAGCTTGGACGACAGGTTGGTTCTCCTAAGTGCCTGTCCAGACCTGAAACTTAATCAGTCACTCATGCATCACACAGAGTAGTGAGGACATTGGCTCTGCAGAGGCTCCTTCTGCCATAACCTCATCCAAATCCTAAGAAATCGGGGGCTGCGATCGCCATGGCCAGGACCTCCCCCTGGGCCATCTCATGTGTTATGTTTGTCTCCCTGCGCCTTCCCTCCCTCCCCAGCTCTTCCCAATTCCTCCCAAATTCAATATTTTCTGTAGCACCTTACAGGGGACAAAATGCTTTTGCCTGAGAGCAAATTATCTAAATGCCACCATGGTCCCACCCTGTGGTTAGGGACTAGCCCCACTTTACAAGAGATGATACTGGGAGGGAAGAAAGGGGCCCTCCCAAGATGGCAAGGCTGGTGTTGAAATCAAGACAACAGGCCCAGAATGGAGTCACCTGTACTAAGCCCCATGTCACCAAACCAAGCCTCAGTTATAGTTTCGTCTGTCCCAGAAATGGAAATTTAAACCACTCCATCCGGAATCTCCGACTCAGCACCAGCGAGATCATCGGCCTGATAGACCCCTGGCGACCCCTAGAGGAAAGTGACTTCACAATCACCAACCGGGGTATTTTGCCTACTATATTGTTCTTGTTCCTGATCCCTTCTGCCTATAAAAGTCTTTCAGTTGTACAGCTCCTCCTCAGAGGTCCTTTGTATCTGCTAAACTGGGTGCTGGTTTGAATTGATTTTTGCTCAAACTCTTTTAAGTTTTTTGTAATAGGTCTCAATTCATCTTTAACACTAGTAAATGGTAGACGCGAGGATGCTTTCTCACTCTTTGCCCATCTATCTTTGTCCTTTCCCATTCTTAAAGATTGTGATGTTTTAAGTAAGAACCTATGCTTTGTTATAGGAAACAGCGTTTGTGCACTTACAATGGAAATCCTGTTAGTCGTGGGTTTTTGCTCTTTTTGCTCAGCTACTTATAATTTGCCCTCTGAGATAACCTCACTGCTTTTATTCTAATTCACTTACAGCCCTGGAAAGGTGGGTGTTTTTGTTCTTTTGTTGTTGTTCTATTTCCACGGACTCAAACTGTGCCTGACTCTTAGAAGAGGTTCAAGCAATATTAATTGAATGAGTGAACAAGCCAACCAGTATAAAGAGCCAATGTAGACTCTTCCAGAGTTAGAAACATAGCCAAAGGCATTCCTTCTTGTGAAAAGTTATTTCTAAGCAAAATAGAATGACTCTAAAAGAATAACTCTAAACCTGATGAGAATTGTGCTGTCTGTTGAGAAGATGTTCATCTTTTCTTTCTCCCCCCTTCTTCAAGCCCTTGTTAGCGTTGCCCAAGAGGACCTCCTCTCAGCAGCAGTCTAGAGGTAAAATGAGACTCTTGGAATTTGTGGATGCTTGAGTGTGTGTGTGAGTATGTGTGTGTGTGTGAGTGTGTGTATGTACGCACAAGCACAATTGTAAAGGGGAGAGATAGGCATAGGTGATCCATGAACAAGAATGGAAACGGGAAACTCCAAGCAGCAGTCTCCCGCCCTTTTACCACTTACAGGAGTTGATATAAAGCAAATGAATTCAGGAAAACTTTACTTCCACTACTAGTGGGACAGGTTCTAGGATGACGAGGAGGGGCCCCAGAAAGTAGAACTGCCAGAAACCATTGGGTTCAGAGTCTGGGTGCTCGCATGGTAGAAAAGCTCTCATCTGGAACCACTGCCTCGAGAGTCTTTCTCTGCATATCTTAAAAGCAATTACTCTAAAGTTGTCATATAAATTGATGTGGAGGGCAAAACTCAGAGCCTTGTATTAGTGGTTCTTTATGAAGCTGAAACA
This sequence comes from Phataginus tricuspis, assembly GCA_029783875.1. NCBI lineage: Eukaryota > Metazoa > Chordata > Mammalia > Pholidota > Manidae > Phataginus > Phataginus tricuspis. Next base: position 5,223,568 of record JAQQAC010020790.1, on the reverse strand, counting down.
AAAGCCTCATGGCCTGAGAGACATTTACAAAAATCATTTCCATAGCATGGGGTTCATTGACCTGAAAATGAATGTATCAGACTGAATTTTTTAATCATTTGATAAAAGTAAATGGATTTGAATATAACCATGATATTCTACTCTAATTCATTCATTTGTTGATAAGATCGCATTTGATCTTATCTACTGGGTCATTCATTTCCCATCCTTTCCTCCACCCATCCCATCTCCTTTGTTGAAGGACAGTGATAGGCAAGTAAAGAGGACTGCCCAGCTCCCACCACCTTTTGATGGAGGGCAGGCTGGGCTTGTTGCTTGGGGTGCAGCAAACTACTGCTCAAGGAGTTAAATGTTAGCCCCCAGTCACTGCAGAGACATCTGCCTTCCTGCAAAGGCCATCGTGGAGAGGTTAGATTAGCGTCAGGAGAATGAGATGAGATTGCCATTTTCTAGGTGGCTGAAATGCAGTTCTTATTTTAAAGCATTGTTTAGAAAACGTTCAAACAGCATCCATCACCTCCATCATCGGAGCACCTAATATTTACACAGCACTTTCTCAGAAGTGATAAACTGTTGGTCCAAACACCAAGTTTGGCTAGGTAAGCCCATCCAGTATGTTTTTTGATTGAATTATTCACCATCATTTAAATTTTGGAGCACTTTACATTAAAAAAATGAATTTCCAGCTTCTTTTGAGAAATAATAAGATCTTCTAATTTTAGGCTCATGTTTCTTCAGAAAATAAAATCTCTGGAATTAAGTGACAGCTGATCTTTCTAGACAGAACATGGTATCTCTAATTTACCACAGTCCCCACTACTCTCTATTGTTTTACACACGACTCATTACAACTCATTCATATTATCTGCCTGAACCAAAAGAATTTTGCAACTTCTACTTTTTACTCAACAAAGTACTTCTGAAAGTGTTATTTTTATTGCTAATTAGAAATCCGTGTGTATTTGTTAATTTATGAAATGTGCATCTAAAATTTGTCAGTTAAAATCAAATGGTATTTTTCTTCTTGTCTCAAGCTGTTTTATTTATGTCCCGATGCTGATGGCCATCAGTAATAATGTCCTCATGTCCTAAAGAGGAGCTCTGGAAACATTCTGTGAAAATTACTGAAAGATACACAAGGTCATCTCCAGACTGTCCTTTACTTCCATGTCTATGTAAGGAAAAGAGTTGAAATCTAGAGGGAGATCGTCAAAGGAAAGAAGCATGGAGAGGGAGTGCTGGTTCCTCTAACTCTGGAACCAAGGAAGGGGGCGGGGGTGGGGTGGGCTCAAAGAACATCTCTTGGAGAGTCTAGAAGTGCCTGCAGGGAGGGGTCCTGGCATCAGACTCGTTATCTGGATGCAGCTAAGTGACAGAATCTCACAGGCTCAGCCCTCCAAGGAGGAGCACAGGGAAGCAGTGTCCAGGAGAACTTGCCCGATGTCCTCTTGCGTTAGAAGCAGGCACGAGTAGAGACTGCAGCTCACTTCCCATGCAGAGATGTCTTCAGGCAGGAGGCCGAGGAAGCTGAGCAAGGAGGGTAGTGGGTGGGGCGGGTGCCTGCACTCCCCTCCAGGGTGCTCCAGTCTCCCAGAGAATCCTGAAATAGGCGAGTCTCAAGACTTGCAATCAAGTAGCTCATTAGTCACTAAGGACTCAGATTCTTTCTCATCCCCTCAATTTCAGAAGGATCAATGCCTTCCAAGGCTGTTCCCCGTCTTGGTTTCAGATGCCAATGTTTTCTAGGGTTGCATCTGCCTCACTTACCTTCTGAAAGAAAGTGTGTCTTGGTCCCAGCATTTCAAGAAAGGGTCCTGAGATGCACTCCTATAGCTCCTGCTAAGCCAGCCTTGAGCCAATAACCACGGACAGGAGAGTTGCTGAGAGATTGGAGAGGCGATGGGCTTACGCTGGTCAGTGTCCATCTCTGGCTTTGGCACTGCAGCATTGAGCTTGGAGAGTAGAAAAGGCGGAGCTGAACGAAAATCAGTTGGAAGCAGGGAGTGGACTGGGTAGGTAAAACAGTATTTGTTCTTTACAGAACCAATTTAAGATACTTAAGTAGGGAGTGACAAATCCAGTAACAGATTTGAAGTCATTTTGGCTGAAGTGTGGAATGTGAAATGGAAGAAAGCAAGAACAGATGGGTTATCTTTCTTATAAATAAGACCTTTGCTGTATTTGAAAGTAAAATATTGGTCTTTAATATGTGCTTGGGTACTTATAACAAAACTTGGAGCGGCTAAGAAATGAAGGCAAACCCATAGCTCAATGGAACAGAATAGAGGGCCCAGAAAAAAAACATACACATACATGGTCAATGAATATATGATAAAGAAGCCATGAATATGGGGAAAAGACAGCCTCTTTAACACCCAGTACTGGGAAAACTGGACAGCTACATGCAAGAGAATGAAACTGGATTACTGCCTAACTCCATACACATAAGTAAACTTGAAAAGGATCAAAGACCTGTATATAAGACATGAAAGCATAAAACTGTTAGAAGAAGATATAGGCAAAAATCTCTTGAACATAAGCATGCACAGTTTTTTTCTTGGAGACATCTCCCTGGGAAAGGGAAACAAAAAAAATGAACAAGTGGGACTACATTAAACTAAAAATCTTCTGTACAGCAAAGGACACCATCAGCAGAACAAAAAGGCATCCTACAGTGTGAGAGAATATATTTGTAAACTATTCATCCAATAAAGGGTTAACATCCAAAACATATAAAGAACTCACATGCCTCAACACCCAAAAAACAAATAACCTGATTAAAAAATGGGCAGAGGGCCTGAACAGACATTTCTCCGAAGAAGAAATACAGATGTCCAACAGACACATGAAAAGATGCTCCACATCGCTAATCATCTGAGAAATGCAAATTAAAACCACAATGAGATATCACCTCACACCAGTGAGGATGGCCACTATTCAAAAAACAAGAAATAATGAGTGTTAGCTAGAATATGAAGAAATGGGAACCCTCCTACACCATTGGTGGGAATATACATTGGTACAACTGTGGAAACTACTATGGAGGTTTCTCAAAAAAACTAAAAATAGAAATACTATAATTCCACTTCTAGGAATTTAACTCCAAAAAATTAAAATCCCTGATTGAAAAGAAATATGCACCCCTATGTTTTATCACTACATTACTTATGATAGCCAAAATATGGAATCAACCTAAGTGTCCATCAGCAGGAGAATGGATAAAGAAGTGGTACATATACACAATAGAATATTATTAAGCCATAAAAAAAAAGAAATCCTGCCATTTGCAACAGCATGGATGGACCTAGAGGGTATTATGATCAGTGAAATAAGCCAGGGAGAGAAAGACAAATACCATATGATTTCACTTATTTGTGGAATAAAGAAACATAGCAAAACAGAAGGAACAAAATAGCAATAGACTCATAGACACTGAGAAGTGACTAGTGGTTACCATTGGGGAGGGGTTGGGGTGGATGGATAGGGAGGGTGAAGGGAATAAAGGGGCACAAAATTTCTCAGTCATAATATAAGTTGGTCACAGGGATAGTAATGCAGCATGGAGAATATAGTCAATGATTCTGTAACATCTTTATGTTGACAGATAGTAACTGCATTAGTGGGGGTGAGGATTTGATAATATGGGGAACTGTTAAACCACTGTATTATATATTTGAAACCAATATAAGACTGTATTTCAACAATACTTCAAAACAAAAGAAAAAGAAAAAAAAAGAAATGAAGGCAAATGTTTTCCTGACCTTGTCAAACCTAAATACTGGTGGTGTGCCTTCAGCCTATTAAAAGCACTATTCTGAAAACTATACTGTCAACATGAATACAATTTCCCCTCTGAACAGCACTGAGAACGGGTGTGTGTCATAACTAGATCTACAGAAGTTTGATTTGTTTTCAAAAGAAAGAAATATCTCAGCTCCCGTTTGCACCTAAATGCACACACATCCACACACCTCTCACAGACTCACTCACACACCTATTCATGCACTGAGGTGTACTTACACTCCCACACACTCAAGAGTCACACACACATTCACACACAGACTCATGCACTCACACATGCTGACACGCAATCACACAGAGTCACACTCTCATGCACACACACTTCACATGGTGCTCACACACACTCTGTCTCTCATATATGCACTTTAATGTGTGAGGGCCAATGCAAAGAGCTCCACGTATTATTCTGGAGGAACCAGAATGGAAGAAGGAGAATGATGAATATTTATTTGGGTTCAAGTGTATAAATCTTGCTCGTTTGCTTTTATATTTCAAGGAGTGAGGGGAGAGCAGCCTGGGCTTGGGGATTTCGGTCTTGGAAATTTCCATCTCCATTATGTATTCTAACTGTCTGGGGAAAAGCACTGCCGGCATCTCAGCTCCAGCCTGCTCAGTCAGTTTGCAATAACTGTAGTCTGAGGACTTTCTTGGAATTCACATTGCAAAAAAATTTCAAACGTGTATTTGTGCACTCTATTAAAAGAGGAAAAGGGGAGGGTAATATCACATTACTAATAGAAATAATGGAACCACAGTGACCCAAGACAGGGTGGCGACTCAAGTGGAGTCCGGGGGAAGTTTTAGTCCCCGCTCTGCCACCGACTAGCAAAGAGACTTTGGTTGAGTCCCTTGAACTTTGGGAGTCCAGTTTTCTCATTCACGGATAACAAGTTCTTATCAGATTCAAACTTTTGCAGATTTAATTGGGTCACATGAGGTGCTAATTTCTTTTTGCAGAGTCTCACTGTAACGGCTCCTAGCAATCACCCCTCTGCACAGCTGCGCACTAGGCAGCGGTCTCTCTTTGCTGGAGCATCTGAAACACCTGACATGCTCCTTAAATAACCAGCACAAATTCGGACCTCTCTGCTTTTCTCTCAGGGAAGCCTGCGGCCACACGCGAGGACCCAAGGACGCAGACAGGAGTAAGGAGGCGGCCGCCTTCGCTTTCCGTGGGGTGAAGCGAGACGTGCAGGAGCATGGGGCCTCCGGGGCGCTGCGCCCGCCCGGCCTCGGGTAATGAAAGGCCGGCGTGCACAAAGACACGCTCTTATGTATGTCAAGATGTGTCATCCTTGGTTTTTGTTTTTGGGGTTTGTTTGTTTTTTTGCACTGGCTTAAATAAAATCAAGTAGCTTAGACACACTGATGTCAAACGACAATGTGGCTCTGCTACAGTTTTCATTTCCAGCCCTAGAAAAACCCGAGCTGAAGGCAACGTGTGTGAGCTGAGGGTCCGTCCGCTTTTACCCCTCGGGTTTTGAACCCCAACACTTCCATCTGTGCTAGAGGCCTAGTTGGTACTAGTAATTTGACAGATACTGTAAAGAAAGATTACTGTGTTTTGGGGAAAGGCCATCTCGGTTGTATAAAAAGCGCCGAGCAAGTAGGCGAAATTAGCACGGATAAGTTCTTCTGGGGGTCTCCCCACAGCCCCCGATTCCCCGAGTGTCCCACCGCAGCACTCCATAATGGCAAAAAACAGTTTAAGCCTTTGCCCTTTTGTTCCTGTCAAAACCTAAAAGGCCTATATCCCTCTCCAGTACTGCTCAGCCCTGCCAGAAAAGCTGTTACAGCATGAATGTGTGCATATTTACCTTGTCAGACTGACTTAGATGCAAGTAGAAAAATAAAATGGAATGAATACATGGATATAAATGCAAGCCAGGTATTCTCCTAGTGTTCAATAAAAGCGGCATTAATCTTCTCCAGCTCTGGAGGAAAAACTGTCTTGTTGGGCTTATCAACAGGCAACAGAATCAGAAAATCCCATCCTCAGTATGTATGGGCCCGGCACCATAACTCAAAGTGAAGAACTAACATGTGATAAAAGCTTAGTAGTTCACCCCTTAAGAGTCATGGTTCTGTTCTAGCAGGCTCGTCAGTGCTCAGCACAGAACTGGAGTTACTGTGATTCCCGGTGGGCTACAGGATGCGTGACCGCAGCGGGGGGCCAGCCCGCCTCATTTCCCTTTCCGGAGCTTCAGCTACAACCCCTCGAGGCTTCCTTGTGGAACCTACCGTTCACTTTCTTTAATTTTTTTCTGACTTCACATTTTTCTATTGAAACATTGTGAACTCATGAAAGTGGCATTCAAAAAACAGAAAGTAGCAAAGAGCAATATGTACATTTTTCTTCTAGGTTTTATGTATATAAAGAGGAACTCATTCCAAACTGACAATTATATTCCCTTCTTTCTGTCTTCACACAATAGCATACACATTTTCTTACGACACTAACACTTCTTTGTAAACATCATCTAAAAGGGTGACATAATAGTCTACCACATGAATACTTATTAGTAATGCACTTACAGTTCCCTGTGGTGTCCAACATTTAAGTTGCTTCCGTGTCCACCGGGACAGCGTGCACTGATCATATGCATCCTATGCTTTTCTGCTGTCATGTTGTCACCTGCCTGTGTCATCCTTCCCTCTCTTCTCTGCCTTGGAAACTCCCACTTCCCTTCAAGTCCCAGGTCAAGCCTCACCTGCTCTGCATACAAACCTAGTGGGCAACTAACTCCTCAGGGTTAATTACTTTCCATTCTGGGTTTCTAAATCACTTTGCGTATATCTCTATTACAGTACCATCAACATTGTATGACATCAAGATGTTTGATCATCTCTTCCACCAAAATGTGAGCTTCTTGAGTGTAGAGTCATGTATTTTTTTTATTTTGCTATTATTAAGGTACAATTACATGAACAACATTATGGTTGCTAGATTCCCCTTATTATCAAATCCCCACCACATACCCCATTACAGTCACTGACCGTCACTGTAGTAAGATGCTATAGAATCACTACCTGTCTTCTCGAGTCATGTATTTTTCATCTTTCTGATCATATCACCTAGCACAATGCCTAGCACATAGCAGGTGCTCAACAGATGTTTGCTGAATAGAAGAATTTCAGGCATTTTAGCAGAGTCTTTGAGGCCCAGAGGTGTTTTTTTCCAGCACTCTCCAGAATGTAGTATTCAGAAATTGTGTTCATCCATTCTTTCTTCCATCTATGCTAGAGGCCTGGTTGGTAGGAATAATTTGATAGATACTATAGAGAAAAAATTATTATATTTCAGGGAAAATAATCTAGTTTGTGATAAAAGCACCAAACCAGTAGCGAAAATTAGCACTGGTAAGTTCTTCCTGGGTCAAGGCAAATCAGATTTTGTCACTCCAAATGGCACATTTGTGAAACTTTTCTTCGACCCTGGAAACTACTAGAAATGCAGAAATGGCATTTTAATGTCAGTATAAGAAAAGTCTGCTGACACCCTAACCTCCATTATCTGCTTCACTTTTTCTCACTTGAAGGCTCTGGATTGTGTTCCTCTTCATTTTTTTGCATGCTCTCCTCCAAAGTGTAATGCAAGTTTAGCCCATATTAGTAGCCAACATTTAGAAAATAATTGTGTCTGGCCTTTTTAATTGGTTCCTAAAATCATGCAGGTGTTCAGTCTGGGACTTCTCTCACAAGGAAAAATAAGCATTTTTGCTTAGATCAGACACTCTACTTCTGTCTGTAAATTCTAGGTATTCAGATAAGTTGCTGGTCAACTAAGAGAAACTAATGTATGTGATACCAGGTATAAGAGTTTTCTGGTGGTGGGTACTGTGCTATTGCTTTTATAGAAAGAAAACGAGGTAAGTACAATTAAGTAAACAGAAAAGAAATGGATGAAGGCAATAAAGACCCAGACTTTCCTCCCACTTTGGGGAGGGAGAGAAACCACCAGATCCTAGACTTTCTGTCCTAATTAAGCCACCAAAGGACAGGTCTGGAACTGGTAGAGCTTGAGAAAGAAGCAGGGATGGGAAGAGACAGCATACCGTCTGCGTTCTTACTAAAAATCTAACTCTTGTACAAAATCCACTGTGGAGATTCCAAGCCCCATGAGTCTCTCCTCCTCTTACAACTGACATTCATTTTAGCAAATTGTTCTAAACTATGATTTTCACTTTCACTTTTTTAAAGTTATTTCTCACAACTCACTTAAACTTCCCTTTAAAAAGGACTCCAACTTCTCCACTATCGTCCCCTATTGGACCTAGCCAAGTTCTGCACAGACTTGGCAGGAATTTTTTTTTATTTTAATATACTCTTTAACCACATAATATCTGCACACCTTTAGAACGTTCCCCAAAAGTCTCATGAAGAAAGGGGGTGGGCTGAATTGTGTTCTCTCAAAATTCATACTAACCCTCAGAATGTGACTGTATTTGGAGACAGGTCTTTAAAGAGGTCATTAAGGTTAACTAAGGTCATCCAGGTGGACCCTAATCATGCATGCACATACACACACACACACACACACACACACAGGGAAACACCATGCAAAGACAAGGAGAACACAGCCATCTACAAGCCAAAAGAGGCCTCAAAAGAAACCAATCCTACTGACACCCCTTAATCTTTAACTTCTAGCATCCAGGACTGTGAGGAAATTCATTTCTGTTATTTGAACCACTCAGTCTGTGGTGCTTTTTCTTGGCAGCTCTAGCTGACTAAGACAGGAGGCTTTCTCTCCCATTAATTTGATAGGTAAGTGGTAAAAGATTTTGCAATTTGTGATAAACAAGATAAACTAACAAGGCATGAAATCTCATTTGTTTGCTGTAGTTTTTCTTCCCTGTGTAAAGAAAACATTCCTAAATTCAAAATTCTTACCCCTGAATCTCAGACATTTGCACACGTCTATTTGAATACTCATAATCCATTAACTAGCTTCACCATGGCTTCAGCTTTTATTATACTTGCTTATTTCTAAAAGCCAGAGGATTATTTCTAAACACCAGGCACAGAGTGAATCCTTTGTGTGAACACTGCCTCCGGAGTGAGGCTGTCTTTTGCTGCAGGCTTTCTGCTGACCCGCCTCCTTCCAGGTGGAACAAAAGAGAGAGTCTGACCTCTGTGGCCATTTGGTCCCCACGTTGGCTGCGGCTCTGCTGCAGAGGAGTCTGGCCTCCCAGGCAAGGACTTCCGGGCTTCGCCGACACTTTTCCTCCTCTTGGGTCTCCCTGGAAGCCATGACTCCACCCCGCTGTTCTCAGCTGAGCCGCACCTGCTGCCGCCATGACCTCCCCCAGCCCCGTGGGACCCCCTTGCCACGTGAGGCGAGGTCACACCGTGTCCACTCAGGGGGTCGCCAAGGAGATTCTCTACCAGGGCTCTGACCAGTTAATTGAACATAACATTGAAGCAAATGACTTCATGCAGTACTATATTTGGAGGGAAAGTAGAAATTATTTTTCCCCAAATTTCTTCAAAACGAAGCCCAGGCAGAAAGGTAATCCAGCCAATCCTTAGAGACTATAGTGAGTATCGCACATAGATTCAAATGTGCCAAAATAAATCACAGGGGGCCTATTTTTTAGTCACCCGATATTCTCCATGCTCGCCTCTGTGTTCACAGTACCTCGGTGAAAGGCCACCCAGAGAGCCCACATCAGGGCCAGTCTGTTCCCTCTCTGCTCCGACAAACTTGCCCATAAACATGGGGAACAGCGCTCCTACCCCATAAAATGGAAATGTTTCAATAGACCCATCATGATGGTCTGTCTGCTGACCAGTAAGCCACAGACATGTCCAAGTTACCATTGTATCTTGGTAAAAACCAAAATAAATTTAAATTCCTTGATTCATAATCCCAGTTATGGGATTTAACCTTAGGAATTAAGGTTAACTAATTAAGAAAAATAACCCAAAAGAAAGAACAGGTTACAAATGTTTATTTCAGCATTATTGGGGATGGTGATACAACTGTCCAAAAATAGGGAAAAGATTAAACAAAGTAAGATATTTGCACTTGAGGATGTTATGGATTGATTTCTGGAGCCATATAGTAAAATAGAATGGATATTGCCTTAGAATAAACCAAAATGTAGGGCAATTTGGTAGGATTTCCCGTGCACACACTAAGGAGAAGGAACTACTGCACCCCACACCTCACTTCCCCAGAAAAAAACACTCACTTTTGTATATGAATGAACAGCCTGGCCAGATAAAAGCAGGGCCTGGAAAGGCTGGAGATGGTAGGTTGCCAGGAACCCATAGGAAAAGGGAAGTGGGGACCACATGACAGCCGTAAACATTCCGGCCTCTGGGAAGAACACTGGGAGTGTAAGACACTGTTTTCATTTATCAACATTTTAAACATCTCCTGCTTCCTTCCCTCTCTGAGGCAGTAACTGGGGAAAAATAACCCCCCACAGACATCTTGTCTTCTTGCACTGCTATCTTATGTCTCCTTTGCCCCTCGCCCCACTGTGCCACACCTCAGATTTTAATGTGGTTGTTTGTCAAATCCAAATAGCTGGCTCTGTTCCAGCATTTAGGCCGACCTGTATGGAGTCAAAGTCCTCGACACCCATCTTTCAGTGACATTCCTTTGGTGAAATCCAAGGCATACCTACTGGCAATGAGGGTCAAGTGTTGGGGTTTATTAACTTAAATAGTCCCTTTCCTTTTAGAAACATCTAGGCACAGAAACGAGGAAGAATAATTCAATTACGTTCCTCCTGGGTTTTATGCTAATAGCCTGAACTCTGGGAAAATGGTCATACTGCCAGGACCATCATTGTCTTAGAGAATTTGTTAATATTAATATTACTAAAATGCAAACAAATTATTCATGCAATAAATATTCACTGAGACCTGTGTCGGGTACAGAGTCCTGACAGCGCTGGGGTGAGAATCCAGGTGAGCTTGCTTAACCCCTAGGCGCCCCACCTGATCTGGACACTGCCCACTTCTCTCAGAACAGAAGGATTGCAATGTTTGCGCTCTTAGAGTCATTTTGGATGCCAGAAGTTGCAAACTTAGTCATTTTGGATGCCTAAAGTTCCCTGTTTCTTCCAAACAACAGCCTCACAACCCTCCCTAGGGGCCGTACTTCCCACAACATCGCCTGGCGCTCCTACCCCCCCCATACCGGCACTTACACTTCTATTTGCTTTTTATTTCCATGTGTTTAGCCACAACTAAAAAGCTCTCCTTTAGAGGGATGTTTTCAGTAATTGTGCTACCTACTTCCAACTTGTTTCTCCTAAGCCATCAGCCTTTCTCTCTTCCCCACTGTGAGATTGACTAAAAACAGCAGGATGCTGGCAGGTTTTTGTGTAAAGACCAGACATGGCATAAAAAATGTCTGAGATTTTTTTCTCTTTTAACACAAGGCATCTTTCAGTACATCTTTTATTATTATTATATTATCATTGTTCACTAAAAGTTTTTGTTATCCAAAAAGAGAATTCAGAGCTAGGGGCTTTGTTCAAGCAATTGTTCTCAAGTGGGGCTCTCCTGGGAATGACTTACACCCTAAACACAACCTTAAAACCCTTTGTTGAAAATAAGGTAAGTAAAAATGGTTTCTTCTGATTTTCCTTACTCATTTGAGTTTATTCAACCCCTAGCGCATTTTGGTGGCAGTACACTTAAACTGTGACACTCGAAAAGAAAAATAAAGGAGAGGACCCAGAGCTTTAGAAATGGCATCACTGGGGTAAGTAGACACACCCAGGGAGAGGGTCTGACTCGGCCTCATCTCCACCAAGCCAAGCACAATGCCTGGCATCCAGCAGACGCTCAGTGTCTGCCAAATAAATAAATGAGTGAGCAGGTACTGTGCGCTGGCACCAGCTCTGCGTTGGAGGAATCGGGAGGTAGAGGTGTTCAGTCGGTAGCCGCACCGCGTCGCCGGCCCCGGTCTGCTGGAGGCGGCGGAGGACACCACGCTGCAAAGGCACCATCACACATGCTGTAGACGCTCTTGAAGGCGCTGTGGACGGGCAGGGCCTTTGAAAGCTATGTCCTAAAAGGGTTCCTGGGTCCCCTCTAGAGTTTTAGCTTGGGGTTCCCAGCTGGAGTCTGAGCCCGTTTTGCAGTTTTTCCCATAGGCTGCTGCCCAGATGTCCAGCAGCTTCCTGTCTAACCATATACTCTTGTTCCCCAAATTATGTTTCCAGTCAGACAATGTTCTGGATTCCAAACACATTTCACATTTTCCCTTGAATGGCACCCTGTGGCACCTTGTAGAAATCTCAGACTAGAGCCATCTATTCCCCCTAATACATGCCCTGGTGCTCGTGTGACCCAATGTAGGACTCACTGCTTCTGCATCCAAGGGGTGCCCCATCCACTCTCAGTAGTGGACTCCCCGCCAATCCTTGAACACCTCCATGCTTTAGTGAGTGCCCTTTCCAGTGCTAGCTTCCTTGCACCAATACCTTGCTGGAAAACTACTCATCCCTCAACAACCTATTGCATGTTACCTCCTCTGCTCACCTTTCCCCCCTCCTCTAGAATGGTGTGAGCACCCAGAGAACTTAGTCCAGGGACTCAGCTCGCACCTGTGACTTAGCCACTAGCTTATCTATCATTGTAACTGTGACTGGCCTCCCTCCAGGTGGTTCTCAAGCCCAAGCGAACCTCCAAATTTAGGGGAGATGTTAAGACAGAGATTCCCAGGCCTCACATCCGGAGATTCACACTTAATAGGTCTGGGGTGGTGCCAGGAACAATGAATTTCTGAGAGCTCCTGAGGGGATTCTGGAGGTCAGCCACATGTGGAAACTCCCCCGAGATAATAACTCCCATGTTTCAGCTTTCTCATCTGGCACATGGCAGCGCATCAGCATATAGTAGAAGATCCATCTTTGTTGGGTGAGGTTGTGGGTGAGCAGACAGACAGATGTCCAGTGGATGCTGAGGGAAAGTGAGATATTCTGAACTGCTGCAAGACTGAGAAGGGCCACAAAGAGGCTACCAGTTTAGCTCAGATCCTCCGGAAATCGGCGCAGAACTGGGTCCCATCCCCACCTCCCAACAGACTTGGCCCCTCTGAAGAGCAACAGGCTTCATTTAATTTCTGGCATATTCTCTCTTCTCCCTCTGCTTATTTCCTCCCACACTCCCCCACCTCCTCCAAGGCTTTTATAGACCGGCAGCTTCTCCAGCCTTCCCCAGGCCCCTGATCGGAGCAGGAGTGGGAGGAGGGAGAAGAGGAAGCGAGAGAGGAAAGGACAGGTCATAATATACAAACCACAGACCTGAATAACCTGGTTGAACACCAGGGGCCTGGTAAGTGTCCCATGAATGGGTCCCACTGTCCAAAAGGCCTGCTGAGATCTCTGAGCCAACCCTGGGCAGGGAATCCAACCAAACACAAAAACTAATTCCAGGAAGGTGAGGAAATCCTGGAATTGGAGATGTGTATGGCTGGATTCCTTCCATGGTGCTGTCTCTGCCGGCCCCCTGCACAGCTCCCCTGCCATCTGGCAGCATTTGGAGCCCCTAGGGTACTCTCTTTAAGAGCCATTAAATCCACAGTTCAAACTCAAGAGCATTTCCAATGTAAAAAAAAGCAATGCCTGATTTTATTTTAGTGCCTTGGGTTTCACTGGGAGAAGAGAAGTGGGGGCTAGAGGCTTCGTCCCTTCCCCACCAGCAGTGCCATCTGCTGCTGTGGGGAAAAATGCCCAGGGTGCTACCTTGCTGCTGTGTGATGACTCCTGGGCACGAAAATAAAAGCAACCCACATTTTCTCCCCAATCTGCCAGCCTCTTCACATCTTTGGAAACAAGCTCTCTGCTATTGGGGAACTTGACAGGCTGCCCTGCAACAAACATCAGCTGTCACAGGCACTGCACAAGAAGGGAAGACTCTAAAGCCAAGCAAAGCCCTCAGGACACTCAAGTGTGCCACCCAGGGACCCTCCAGTGGGCATGAGAGCATCAGGGTAGATTAGGGCCCAATAGATGGTTCTCCAGGGTCTTTCTGTGTTTCTATGTGTATTTCCACATGGAGAATTCATGGGCTATTTCTACAGACAAATCTTACATCCTTGGAAAAACAATGGCAAGATTAGCAAAAATAGATGCATCTAAATAGATATCACTGAAATTCTTAATAAAGTTGTAGACATCTCAGCACCCTCCAAAGGTTCCCAGCTGGTACACTCCCCACACTCGAGAGGAAGATGCAGATCTCCTGACGGTAGAAAGCCAGGTGGCTTCTCCCACCCTTGCCACCTGCAGACCCTGGAGTGGTCTGGCCCGCCCACATGACCCACTGGAGCCCTGACCTGTGAAGACCTGAGTGTCCTGGAAAGGCTGGTGACATGCGTTAGTTTGGACTTCACTGAGTGTATCACATTTCAAAGTGAAGGAATTAATCATGGTATAGCCTGAGGCAGTATGCGAGTCCTCCAGTGGTCTGTATAGACACATGTATGGACAACCATGCAATCTACATGCCAGGCCCTGTGCCCTCTCTGGGATTCCAGCTACAGTTAGCCATTTGGCACCCCTTAGCCCTGCAGCCCTGGTGACGGGGGGCTGGACCAAACAGCAGCCTGGCTCAGGGACCTGCCAAGCAGGCACAATCCTGTCCTAACTGAGCTGATCAGATCTCATTGCTTACACCGTTTGAGAGCCCAGTATTTATCATAGGGAAAAATCAGAACTTTCTCTAGACTTTTTTTATATTTATCATAAAATGTCATACAGCACTTACTTTGAAATTGAGGTGGGGGAGAGTAGCCTGCACATTTTCTGGTCTAAATGCCTTAATGTGAACCTGAAAAAATATCCAGAGGGGCAGGAAGAGGCCCGGAAGCAACAGAAGTCAGGAACAGAAGAGAAGAGGTGGGGCAGCAGGTGCAGGGTCAGAGGCCTGCTGAGTACCTGTGTTACTGGGCGGCAGAGAGGGAACACAGGCCCCTCCTTCTGAGGGGACATGTACTGAAATTCCTTCAGTGCCCCAGAGCTGCAGCTGAGGCCTCAGTGTGGCCTATGGCTCTGTACTTCCCATATAGCCTTGCAACAAATCCCTGTCTCCTGAGCTTGACTTTGTCTTTGCTCCTTGAAACCTAGAAGAGCCTAACAAAGGCATAATATTAGCAAGTAAAAGAAATACATTCAGATATTATTACCAGATCCAAAGGTAAGCAACTTTAAAGGGAGTGAACAAGAGATATAAATTCAAGAAGAACTTTGAGTTGCAAGACAAACTTTGCAGGACATGGAAAACGTTCAAAGGACAGGGGCCAGGATAAAAATATGCCAGATCATGTCTTAAATGGGCAACAGTCAGGAAAGTAGGGATGTACAACCTGAAAAAGGGAAGACCCAGGAGGCCCCTGGTGATGGTGTCTTGTGTCAGAAGGACCGTCAGGTGGAAGAAGGACTGGAATTGTTTCGTACACCAAAGAAATAGGAACATGGACAGTAAAGATTTTTGTTCAACATTGGGAAAAGCTTTTGAAAAATCTGAACTTTGTCAGAGATGGGATGGTCTACTTCATGAGGTAGTGAGCTGTTTGTCATTGAAAGTGTTCAAGGAGAAACTTGATGGTGCTTTGAGAACAATGTTTTAAAGATAATGTTTAAGAACCATTTCAATTCTGAGTATATTTGAGAGACAGGCTCCTTCCATCCATGACCTTTCCTATGTAGGAAGCACAGATTCTGCAGCCTGACTACCATGCTTGGACCTGATGACACTAAGGAAGGTACTGAGCCTTTCTTTGCAAAGTTCCTAATCTAGAAGTTGAGAAGACAGTAGTACCTTTATGACAGCGATGTCATGAAGATGAAATGAGATCATTCAAGTAGAGAATTTAGAACAATGTGTAGCACCTAAGAAGCACGTATAGGAAGACACTCATTCTTACTAGGAATTTGTTCTCCAGCACTTGCTTCAAAGTACTCGTGGTCAAACTAATTCTCACTGTGAATGGAATATGTGCTCATCATTGCAGGAAACAAATATTAGAACTCTTTTGTTTTATGTATCATTAAATTAGTAAATGAATGATGAAAAATGGCTCTAGGTTTGGGGATATTCCTCTCTCATCTTTTATAAAATCAAGTATGACTTTAAAAAGAACAAAGGAAGGCAGACCCAAAGGCTATAATTTTCGTCCACCATTGGTTCAGTAAATATCTGGGGATATGTGTGTGTAGGGGGGGGAGGTGGCCTACAACCTGGCATTTTACTAGATACAACTAACACAACCAAAGAAATAACTTGCTCTCAAGGAACTTACTTCAGTTAAGGAACCAAATAAATAATCAAGATTATAACAGATGCAGGGGATAAACAGAATTTTGTGATGCATGTTAGAGGGTGTAGGGAAAATGGAAGCTCCATGCCAGGATCCTCACCTACCTACTGTTTATGTGCAATGATATAATACTTATTCTACTGCTCAGGCACATGCTTGCATACTCGTTGGTGATAAGCCATTATTGCCTGTGTTAATATAAAAAGTTCCCCCAGTGCTAAGAGCAGAGCTAGAGAAGAGAGCAAGAGAGCAGGAGAGAGGAGAGCAGAGGCTGGAGGCAAAGGCAGAGGCTGAGCCAGAGGCAGAGATGGAGCCTGTGGGATTCTAGTGCACAACCTACTGCAGGAAGAATAAAGCTTGGTATAAGCCCCTTTTCGCCCACAGTGTTCTGTTGTTGTTATTGGGTTTCAGTGAATGCAGAGTGAATTTGCCCAGGGCTGAAACCCTCAGGCAAGACAGGGGAAAGGTGGAATGTCTGTGCATGGCGGGAATCCTCAGGAAGGGACAGGTTCCTTGTTCCACTTGGAATGCGAACAAGATTCCACAAGATGCAAACAGCTAAAGCAAACCCTTGTTGCCACAAAAAGGAGGAGAAATGAAGATATGGAAGAATCTCTGTTTAATGTCCCAGGTTTTACACTACAGATAAAAATAAACTGGCCATTTTCACCACAAGAGAAGCCTCTGCCATGTTTTAGTCATGTCCCCTCAATGTAATTATCTATTCCATTTCTCTACAGCCTCCTCAAAAATTAAATTTCTCATTTTTCTGATAGTCAATTCTGTTTCAGAGTAATAATAGCACTTCAATAACTAAAACTAATACATAAAACCAAAAATTTCATTTTAGTCAAAATATCCAATTTCCTCAGCAAATCTTTAGTAGTTAACATATCTTTTGATAGGAAGAAAAAGGAGGAAAAAAAAAAGAACCTTTAGATTGTGTTTGTAATAGCGTAAGAAGTGATTTAAATCAGACTCTTGGATAGTAAGGGAATTACCCTTGAACCTTTGGTAACCACGAATCTAAAGCCTGCAATGGCAATAAGTACATACCTATTGATAATTACCCTAAATGTCTGAGTACACCAATCAAAAGACATAGAGTAATAGAATGTATAAAAAAGCAAGACCATCTATATGCTGCCTACAAAAGATTCACATTAAACCCAAAAACATACACCGACTGAAAGCAAAGGGATGGAAAAAGATATTTCATGCAACTAATAGGGAGAAAAAAGCAGGAGTTGAAGTACTTGTATCAGACAAAATAGACTTCAAAACAAAGAAAGTAACAAGAGACAAAGAAGGGCATTACACAATGATAAAGGGGTCAGTCCAACAAGAGGATATAACCATTATAAATATCTATGCCCCCAACACAGGATCACCTACATATGTGAAAAAAATATTAACAGAATTAAAAGGGGAAATACAATGCAACGCATTCATTCTAGGAGACTTCAACACACCACTCACTCTGAAGAACAAATCAACCAGACAGAAAATAAGTAAGGAGACAGAAACATTGAACAATGTATTAGAACAGATGGACCTAGTGGACAGCTACAGAACACTCTATCCAAAAGCAACAGGATACACATTCCTCTCAAGTGCACATGAAACATTTTCCAGAATAGATCATATACTATGTCACAAAAAGAGCCTCAGTAAATTCAAAAAGTTTGAAATTGTACCAACCAGTTTCTCACACCACAGAGATATGAAACTAGAAATAAATTAAACAAAGAAAATTAAAAAATCCCTCAAACACATGGAGGCTTAATAACATGCTCCTAAATAATCAATGGATCAATGACCAAATAAAAACAGAGATCAAGCAATATATGCAGACAAATTACAACAATAATTCAACACTGCAAAATCTGTGGGACGCAGTGAAGGCTGTGCTAAGAGGAAATTATACTGCAATACAGGCCTACCTCAGGAAAGAAAAACAATCCCATATGAACAGTCTAAACTCACAATTAATGCAATAGAAAAGAAGAAAAAAAAGGTACCCAATGTCAGTAGAAGGAGGGACATAATAAAGATTAGAGCAGAAATAAATAAAATCGAGAAGAATAAAACAATAGAAAGAACCAATGAAACCAAGAGCTGGTTCTTCAAGAAAATAAACAAAATAGAGAAACCTTGAGCCAGACTTATCTCGAAAAGAAGAGAGTCTACACACATAAACAGAATCATATATGAAAAAGGAAAAATCACTACCAACACCACAAAAATACAAATTATGAGAGAATACTATGAAAAATTATATGCTAACCAATGGGATAACCTAGAAGAAATGGGCAACTTTCTAGAAAAATACAACCTTCCAAAGTTGACCCAGGAAGAAACAGAAAATCTGAATAGACCAATTACCAGCAAGGAAATTGAATTGGTAATCAAAAAACTACCTAAGAACAAAATGGCTGAACCAGATGGTTTCAATGCTGAATTTTATCAAACATTTAGTGAAAACCTAATATCCATCCTCCTTAAAGTTTTCCAAAAAGTATAAGAGGAGGGAATACTCCCAAACTCATTCTACGAGGCCAGCATCAATCTAATACCAAAACCAGGCAAAGACACCACAAAAAAAAAAGAAAACTACAATATCCCTGATGAATATAGATGCAAAAATACTCAACAAAATATTAACAAACCAAATTCAAAAATACATAAAAAAGATCATCCATTATGATCAAGTAGGATTTATTCCAGGGATGCAAGGATGGTACAACACTCAAAAATCCATCAACATCATCCACCACATCAACAAAAAGAAAGACGAAAACCACATGATCATCTCCATAGATGCTGAAAAAGCATTCCACAAAATTCAACATTCATTCATGATAAAAACTCTCAACAAAATGGGTATAAACAAATTTAAAAAATGAACAAATGGGACTACATCGTGCTAAAAAGCTTCTGTACAGCAAAGGACATCATCAAAACAACAAAAAGGCATCCTACAGCATGGGAGAATGTACTTGTAAATGACATATCCGATAAGGGGTTAACATCCAAAATATATAAAGAACTAACATGCCTCAACACCCAAAAAGCAAATAACCCTATTAAAAAATGGGTGGAGGATTTGAACAGACACTTCTCCAAAGAAGAAATTCAGATGGCCAAAAGGCACATGAAAAGATGCTCCACATCTCTAATTATCAGGGAAATGCAAATTAAAACCACAGTGAGATATCAGCTCACACCAGTTAGGATGGCCAACATAGAAAAGACTAGGAACAACAAATGCTGACAAGGATGCAGAGAAAGGGGAACCCTCCTACAGTGCTGGTGGGAATGTAAACTAGTTCAACCATTGGGGAAAGCAGTATGGAGGTTCCTCAATAAACTCAAAATAGAAATACCATTTGAACCAGGAATTCCCCTCCTAGAAATTTACCCTAAGAATGTGGGATCCCAGTTTCAAAAAGACATATGCACCCCTATGTTTATTGCAGCACTATTTACAATAGCCAAGAAATGGAAGCAACCTAAGTGTCCATCAGTAGATGAATAAATAAAGAAGATGTGGTACATATACACAATGGAATATTATTCAGCCGTAAGAAGAAAACAAATCCTACCATTTGCAACAACATGGATGGAGCTAGAGGGTATTATGCTCAGTGAAATAAGCCAGGGAGAGAAAGACAAGTACCAAATGATTTCACTCATATGTGGAGTATAAGAACAAAGCAAAAACTGAAGGAACAAAACAGCAGCAGACTCACAGAACCCAAGAATGGACTAACAGTTACCAAAGGGAAAGGGACTGGGGAAGGTGGGAGGGAAGGGAGGGAGAAGGGAAATAAGGGGCATTACAATTAGCACACATAATGTGGCATGTGGGGGGCACGGGGAAGGCAGTACAGCACAGAGAAGACAACTTGTGATTCTGTAGCATCTCACTACACTGATGGACAGTGACTGTAATGGGGTGTGTGGGGGGGACTTGATAATCGGGGAAATCTAGTAATCACAATGTTGCTCATGTGATTTTATATTAATGATACTAAATTTTTTTTTAAATCTCAATGTCTTAATTTGACAACTTATTTCCTTGATTATTTAAAGTTCCCTGAGGTAACATTTCCTCCAGATGGTGACTTAGAGATACAGGTTCCCCCCATCTTGGCTTCCAGGATGCATGCAACAGAACAGGAGAGAATGTGAAGGGCTCACAGCAACCCCCTGCCCTTAATTAAAAGAAAAGAAACACATTAAAACAAACACACATATCTTCTTTTCACTGTCTGTTGGCCAAAACCAGATACATGGCTTTAACCTCCTTGCAAGACTAGGAAAAGTAGGAGAGCATATGGAATATTTGGGGAGCATCACTGCCTCATTTGGTGTATGCAGTTCTCACCAAAATCAAACTTAGGCTGAGGGTATTCAGGTATCTTGGAAATTCAACCTTAGGCCAGTGCAGGTACCCTTGCCTCCACATTCTACAGTTTAAGCATTTCTACTTATCTATATTTAAAACACATGTAGGTCTTCCTCATAAGGAGAGAGCACCCTGGCATTTGTATAAAGTGTTACAGCAGCAAACCAAGCCCTATATTTGCAGAAGATGGAACTTTAAAGCTGGCAGCAAAATCAACACTGTTTTTTTTCAGACTTGGTCCAAGGTTTGGAGGATATCTTGTACTATAGATTGGAGATCATGTACATAGCCCATCATTGGACATAGATCATGTAATTGATAAGCTTTTTTTTCAAAATTATATCCATAACAAAACATAGAACCTTTCTATGTTCCATGTTTTTTCCCCAAACCATGTAGTCTTTAAAAATGTTCTCTGCCTTGTGAAACTAAATACCTCTTTCTATAGGAGAAGGGTTTTTTTGCTTTGTTTTGTTTTGTTTTTGTTTTTGTTTCTTTTTCCTGCGGCTGAGTGCATAAAACTCCTGAGTGATCAACCCTCACAATGCAAGTGTTTGGCTGCCAAGTGTATGTGAAAAAGGTACATTGTGACTTTTTTCTAGTGTTACACCTGGTTGTTCTTGGAAAGCCTTCAGTTCTTGGAATACACCTAGGTGAATGGGGTTCAGGAAAGAGAATTTCAGAAATAATCCTGATGTAGGGAAAATATGTGAATGAGAAGTGTGAAGTCACCCTTATGCACCTAGAGGGGCAACAATTTTGCTGACCCTTTTCCTTTCCATTTTTGTTTCTTAATGGCAATTACTGACATTCAGGTTTCTTTCCAGTGTGCATTGACTCTTTGACACTTTCTACCCCAACTACTTCTGCCATCATATGAACAACCTCAGCCTACACAGTAGACTTATCCAATAGGGAGGATCCCATCTGCAAAATGTTGGGAACTTCAGTTAATTTATTAGGCTCCATTCACTTCAATCACCCATACCTGGGTGGCCCAGACCTGTGAATATCCGGAATAATTCTATTGTTCAAATTTAAACTCTAAAATTCCAGTCTTCAAGCATGATTTCCTATTTATATATTACACACTCTCCATCAGTCCCTACATCCACTTTTCCACATTTTTTCAGCATCATTCCCTTAATTCCTGCCTTAGGAGGTAGCAAGCTTCTTGTCTCCAAGATGTTCAGGAAGAGAAAGGATGATCATTTGTCAGGGATATAACACAGGGTAATGCGGTCTTTTGAGAAAGTTAGATTGCCCTGGAAGGTAAAAGGATATGGAATTCAAGGACGTATTGCAGCTATCATTTAAATTTTTGATTCTAATAGATGCAAGTTCCTGACCTCCCAATGAGCATTCCATGCTTATGACCAAGGTTCTAAATTAGGTGCTAAATTAGGTGCTAATACATTGTCTGCCATCATCTGGACAACCTGAGTCCACACAGTAGACTTCATAAGTAATCAGTAGTAACTATCCATCTGTATTTAGTCTTCACTGGTCAAATAAGAAGATATTTTATGCATTAAAGAATGTCTCAGACATTGGTTTACCAATCGATAAAATCAAGGGGTAGAATGTTAGAAAAGACTCTTAGCAATCCTAGGACAATCTAACACAACCATGTAATTATTTTTCTCTTCCTTGGGGAACAAAAGGAAGTTAATAGACCGTAACAACTGTTTGTAAGCAAGTTACAGAAAGGTCTTTGTACCTCTTTGCCAGAAGATAAATACACTGAGAGAGGAGAAACTGTAACACCTGCCAAATATCTGATTTAACTCTTTGACTGAAGACTGTGTTGACATGATCTCTATAGTTCTTCTAGAGAAGAGAATCACATCTCCCATTGTCCTGAATGAGTTAAGAGAATTATCATTAACAAACACAATAGACAGAAAATTTCTGCTCTGAAGAAAGGCTAAAAAAGAATGAGACTACCTCCCCATCATTACTGTTCTCTACTGGATCGCCAAAGACTGACGACGTATGAGCAAAACCTTTCTACTGTATCCTGTCGGGAAACCAGTTCTGTCACCTTGGTCTCCAGGGCTTTTCAGATTTTTAGCTCTTATTATTGACAGCTAGAAGCAACATAAGGATATTTCTTAGCACTGTATCTTACAGTGAAGAAAGGGATGACAAAATCCTTTGATTTAGAATCCCAAAATGTCTATTTCATTGCAAGGAGAGCAGTATCAATAACTTCTAACCCTGGCTTCAGAGACGTCCTCTAGTTTTAGAAAATTCCTGACACTCTATTTGGCTGCTAAGGTGCATTCCAAGAACTGAAGGCTTTTCCAAGAACAACCAGGTGTAACACTAGAAAAAAGTCACAATGTACCTGACTGCTAAGGTTCCTTTTAACATCAAAGCATTACACATGTGTTCATGGAGCCAGCTTTATATATAGTCACTACAATAACATCTCATGCAAATGTTCAGAGGATAGGAGAGAAAATGCAATGAGAACAGCTTTAGCATTCCATGAAGGGAAGTCAATCTATCATTCGATGGGCAATCAGGCTGGTTTATGATTTATTTCACTTACTAACTTTTCAGCAAGAATCCTAAACTGTTATTTAAGGGCTGCCACTCTTCTTGTTTTTAATCCCCCTTTTAAAAAACATCTGTAGAACTTTGTTAAGTAATTCAAATCTGAAAACAATTTGCAATATAATTCTGTTGTTTGTATATTATGGACTATTAAGCAGGTATAAAGCTGCTCAACTGAAGTAAATAGGAGGAAAATGTATGCAGTTCATTAGCTTTATTCAGCCGTCCCCACTATGGCCAAAAATGCTTCAGAAAAATGAAAGACAAGAAGCCAGTTTGAAACTAATGTCACAGGGGGAAATGGTCCTAACTCCTAAATAAGTTGAATTTTAAAAGAAAAATAAGAGAACCACTTAGCTTAAAAAACAAATTTTGAAAGACAAAAATGCAGTGGGGGCTACTCTGTATTTAAAATAACTGTTTCATTTTTTGCAAGTGAGGTATGTTGTTCACACAAACCATTAGAAGTTGCTGAAATATATGAAATCCTAAGGAATCCAATAACACATGCTGTGTGATGAATAACACAACATTCCTGAATACAAAATAGTAAAGACAACAGAAATTTGAGATTTGAAATTTTTTTTAAATGAGATATGACATCTTTGACAGAAATGCTTGTATTAATGATGGCACTTGGAAGTCTGTATTTTAAAAAGAACAAGCAAATCCATGTTCTCTTGGAATGCACATGCCCATCTAAGAAAACCTAACAAGTGGGCTACATTAAATGATACATAAATAGTTTCTGTCCCAGAGCTGGGCTGCAGAGGAATTCAGTGTTCTTGACTTCCCGTCTCCCAGATTCACGGAGTCGCCTTGGTGCTTTCTCTCCTACTGGTTCGCTCTCCAAAAATACAACAAGCCAGATGCCTGTGGGTTCGGGTATGTCTGTCTGAGCCACACGGAGCGCCAAATGACCTGGAATGTTTGAACCAGCTTTTGTCAGAACAAATTACTGGGCTGTTCTCATGCCCCTTTAGGAACTAATCTGTGCTTGGATACCAAGTCCTGTGCAAAGCTATGGGCCAAGGCTAATGGCCACTTCACCCCTGAGTGCAGTCTCTGGATATGCTGCTCCGCTATGGAGAGGAACCCTCTAAGATGAAGGAACCAAAAAGACGACGGCCAAATAAAATACTGCATGGGTCCTGGAGAGGGCTGTGCATTTTCTACCTTTTGTTCCTCCGCGAGCTCTTTTTTTGGAAAGAGAGGCTTGGTACGCTCTCTACAGATTGCCCTGGGAGATACTGCCAGTGAGTTCATATGCCATGTGGGTGGACTGAATATTAGTGTCCCCCCCAAATTCATATAATGAAACCCTACCCTGCAATGGGACAGTATTAGAAAGTGGGGCCTTCAGGAGGTGATTAGAATTGGATGAGGTCACAAGAGTGAAATCCTCATGAATGGGATTAGCGCCTTTATAAGAGTCACAAGTGAGCTTGCTCCCCGTCTCTGCTCTCCACCCTAGGAGGACACATGAAAAAGACAAGCAGTCCGCACCCAGACTGAACTAGGGCCTCACCAGAACCCAGCCGTGCCGGTGCCCTCATCTTTGACTTCAATCCTCCAGAACTGTAAGAACTAAATCTCTGTTCTTTATAAACCACCCCACCTATGGTACTTTGTTATAGAACCTTGAGCTAAGACACCATGCCACGGCGGTGAGCTCTAACCTAGTAATTCTAACATGTTTAGTATCAAATTATTCCCATTTTTCATTAACAATTCACTCAGATATAGGGCTTGCAGAAATAAACTTGAAAATCAGGTTTGAGTTTGGTAAGTGTGGATGCCTGGTGGCATAGGCTGAGCCCACCTGAATTCCTCTCAACTCACCACCCTGCCACAGGGCCCTGAGCGGGCACGGGAGGCTGGCTGGGCAAGCTTCAGGGACTCCTAGGCTGCATGCACCTTCTACTGCACTCAAACTCCTCCCTTGGCCTCATGGACGGGGGCTGCACACTCCTTACTTTGTTTTGCCACTATTCTCCTCCAGGAGGGTGGACAGACAGTGCTGGATATAATATTCTTCAGTTTCAGGTTTTCTAGCATCATCAAGCCATGCAAAGCCCTTCTGTTGTTTTAATTCTATCTTTTTCCCCATCATAACCTACCTACACACTTCACTTCCCTCTGCCCCATAGGCATGAATTCTCGTGTGTTTCATATATATCCTTGGATCTATGTAGGTCTTGGAAAGATATGTGAATGGGATTTCAATTTATATAAATGGTATTGAATTATATATGTCATTCAGTTTCCTCCTTTTTATTGTATATATGTGTGTATCATCACAGTCACACTACATGTGCATCCTTCCCGGGAATGTAAAGGAACAACCTCTGAAGAGCAGTACAGCGTTGTACTTACTAATATGCAGTGGGTGCAGACAGTGGAATACCACACAGCAGTCAGAGGTACCGTATTACATCGTGTAGATGTAATGATACGCACATATATACAATAAAAAGGAGGAAACTGAATGTATCCTGAACAACAAATGAAGGAAATGTATTTAAAGTTTTTACGTTAAATATGATGTTTTCTGTAGAGTTTTCACTCATAATATTTATCAAGTTAAGGGAATTTCCTTTACTGCGAGGTACTTTATACCATCAAAGATGTTAACATTTATCAAATTCTTTCTATTAGTGGGTTCATTCCAGTGACAATCTTCTGATTTTAAGTTAGTCTTGCATTCCTGGAACAAATACTAGATCATATTATATTTCTATAGTATATGATTGGCTCTCATTATCTAGTATTTTACTTAGGATTTTCCTGTCATAAATGAAATGGTGTTACAGTTTTCTTTTGCTTTACTGACTGTTTTAGGAGTCATCGTTAAACTACCCTCAAGAATGACTAAGGTTGCTATTAGTCTTTTCTATTTTCTGCTTGACATGGTCTATAACCTTCCAACACACTAGCATGGACTTGTTTTCATGGTAGTCAGAGTTCCAAGAGAGCAAACACCAAAGTATAAAGTGCTTTCTGGAGCTTGGGCTCAGAACTGCCACATTTTTGCTATGTTCTAATGGGGAAAGCCACAAGCCAGTGCAGACTCAAAGGATGAGGAAATAGATCCCACATCTTGATGAAATGAACTACAAATTCATGTTGCAAAGGACACAGACTCATGGAGAGATGGACAATCAGGGCCATTTTTGCAATCAATCTACCACTCGATTGCTTCAGTTTATAGCTTTATAAGAAAACACCTCAAAGTCTCATGGTGTATATCAACAACTCATTATCTCTATGGTTCTATATGATGACCAGTTTTACATGAGCAGTTTCCACTTGGGGTCTGTAATGCAATTACAGTCTGGTGATGGCTGAGACTGAAGTCATCTGAAGGCTCAGTGGAGCAAGATAACCCAGATGGTTCCTTCAGTCACATGTCTTGTGCCTCAGCTGAGATGACTGCAATAGCTAGGGGTCTGCTTCCATGCGGCTTCTCCACATTGCCAGCTTGGACAGCCTCAGCACGGCATTCTCAATGCATTCAAACTTAGCTGCTCATTTTCTCCAGAGTAAGCATTCCAAGAACAAAGCAGAAGCTACAAGGCGTCTTCTACCCAAGCCTCAAGTCACACAGCGTCTCTTCTGCCACCTTCTATTGGCTACGTGGAGCCAGCCCACATGCAGGATGGAAGCTATGAATAGTGGGTATTTGTGAGCACCTTACATGTGTAGGTGTGTGCAGCGTCATATGTGCAGGACAATATCATCTTCAGCTTTCGTTCTGAATGTGTAGAAGACTTGTTTCCATGTAAATAAATATATGTGTGCATGATACTGCTTTTTTAGACAATACATTATACGTATTTCCTAGCGTATTGGGTTTATATATCTCTTCCAGCCTATATAAATTTTTCAGTAGTGTTGTCAAAGTGGATACTTTTAAAGCCTTACATGACCAAGAATATCTTTATTTCATACACACATTTCATTTTTTGAATTTCTCTCCCTTCAGTACTTTGTGTCCAATGTTGCTATTAAAACACTGCTTTTTCTCTAGGGCCATTAGATGAGTTTTGTCTTTTTTTTTTTTTTTGATTCTCCTTTTTTTCAGTGTAGGCTCAGTCCTTATCCATTCCATCCACTGCCTCCAACACACCTATCAAGTGATGCCACCCCTCAGAGAGACCCCGTGCCTCCTCCCCAGGGGCTGCTCTTTCCCCGTAGCTGCCTCAGTGGTAATCCTGTTCTTGAAGGGGAGAGCAGGGAAAGGAGGGTACATTCGGGGTCTGGCACAAGGCTGCACCTGCTTTCATCCACTCCTACTAACGGCCAGACTACAGTGCTCGGCATTGTCCCACACTTCCAGCCAGAGGGCTGGCTCTGCCATTATCCTGCCTGGCAATGGCCCATTCAGGGGAATGCGGGGCGCAACAAGAACACTCCCCTGTCCCCAGCTGCCCGTACTCATGGCACCACATCTCCTCCATTCTAGGTTGCCCTTTCCACCCAACCCTGTTATTTCCACCCCCACCCCATCCCTGGACAAAAAGACTCAGTCACGTTCCACCTCCTCAGGCAGCTCTCACAACCTTTCTGAGATACGATGTTGTAGTATTGAAATTAGAATATGCCAATCTTCAGAATGTAATATATGAAATGAGTTTTCTCTTTCAACTGTACCTTTGTAAATTTCCATTAGAGATTATACTTTATATAATTACCTTCTTTAAAAAAAACTGAGGCTAAAATGAATAAATCAGCATATATTGTGCATGATTATTTTCTGAGTTTGTTTAATCAGTAAAGAATAAAAAAGAACAATTGTAAACACAATTATATTTAGGAGAGGATGTATTCATCTTGCTAAAACAAAGGACACAAGTGTTTTGCTGTGAATTAATGGATATATTCTCTTGTTTCCCTCTTTCCAGAATATTTGGCATTCTTTATCAACTCGTACATAAAAGAATAGAAAAACAAGGCTTATTACATTGTCCTTTGTACATATATATATATATATATACACACTAATAAATCAAAGAAGAATAATTCACTAGAAAGTAGAAAATAGCCTGAGGATTAAAGATGGCAGCGTGAGAGGTGAGACAGAGGCTTCCTCCTAAAACTGCATATAATATGAAAATATAACTAATACAACTACTCTTGAAAGAGCAACAGGAAAGAGGACTGCACCAAACTGCATACACCTGGAGACAAGAGTAGACCTCACGGAAAAGGGTAACGTACTAAACCTGTGGTCCTGCGGGATCCAAGCCCTTCCCCACCCCAGCTCACCAACGGGAGGAAGAGGAATGGAGCAGGGAGGGAGTGGAGATCTGGGACTGCTGAATACCTAACTCCAGAGATCTGCTCTGGGAGCACAAACCTACATTTCATGGTGCTTGCATGGTATTCTCATGATTAAGGGGGTTGGAAACCTAAGACAGGCAGAATTCCTGGAGAGATTAAGATTCCAGCTGCTTGTGGAAAGCAGGGATCCATATCCAGCTGCTCTGGGACAAAAGAAAGGCAGACAGTCTGAGAGACTTCCTAACAAAGAAGCCCTTAGCAAGAGGGCTACTAAAGGGGCAAGGATTTCACAGAGCTTACTGCTCAGGAGAAAAGACAGATAGACAAAATTATCCGGGGGCACTCTGCCCAGCAGATTGGGAGCTTTCACGATCTTCAGATGCTCCAGCTTCCTGGCTGCCTGCACAGCTCCAAG
The DNA here is from genome assembly GCA_029783875.1 of Phataginus tricuspis. Taxonomy (NCBI): domain Eukaryota; kingdom Metazoa; phylum Chordata; class Mammalia; order Pholidota; family Manidae; genus Phataginus; species Phataginus tricuspis. The sequence continues at coordinate 5,194,807 of JAQQAC010020790.1, read as the reverse complement.
AACCCCTTCCATGACAGGCAGACTACTGCGCCTTTCTCGTGGCCAGCCCCACAGGGCTGGCAAACTGGAAAACCCTACTCTGGTGTTAGGCCAGCCAGAGGGAAGATCTGTCTACAGCAGCTAAAAACACAAAGCACAGACTTCCGGGAATATGGCGTCTTGAACGGACTAGCAGAAAAATTCCTCCCAACATTATATTTATTCACGAAAATACAGCAAATACAACTATCCCTAAAAGAGAGACCAGAATACACAGGAAAGTGCTCAGCGTACAGCTACACCTGTGAGAACTTGGCAGCCGGTGAGGCGGACGGGCGGCGATCCGGTGGGACCGAGCGCTCCCCCCCCCAGAGCTCCAGCGGCCAGACACGCCGCACCGGCGAGGCGGGACGGAAACACGATCCAGCGAGACCGAGAGCGCCCCTGCACCCCAGCACTCCGGCGGGAGTCTCGGCAAGGCGGGTAAGGTACGGAGCCGCGAGCAGACCGAGCGCTCCTCTCCCCCAGCGCTCCGGCGGGAGGAGAGGATTCAGAGCCGGGAGCCAGGGGAAGTCTGGGCCCGGAGCGCCCCTCCACCCCAGCACTCCGGCGGGAGTTCCGGCAAGGCGGGTAAGGTACGGAGCCGCGAGCGGACCGAGCGCCCCTCTCCCCCAGCGCTCCGGTGGTGGAGATCTGCGGTGTAGCGGAGATTGGAGGGACAGAGGGCACAGGGTCCCAGCCGGGAACGTGCAAGTTGCCCGCGGCAGGCTCCGGGAAGGAAAAAGAAAGGAGAAAAAGGGGAAGAAAAGCGCGCGCTCTACCCCAGTGGTCTTAAAGAGACAGGAGCTCAGTAGAGGGGCCGGATAGCCCCGCGAACTGAGCCCAGCAAGCTGGGAGTCCTGGGGAGCTTTGGACCCCGTAGCTGGCGACTGGGAAAGAGTGCCCGCCATTGAGACCCTCACGGAGATCAACAGCTTCCCATTGTTTCCAACCCAGCTAGAACTATAGTGGCGCTGGAATAGTGGAGCAACAGCGGCACCTACAGCACTCGCGCAGAACCCACGCCCGGTGGCTTTTTTTTTTTTGTTTTTTGTTTTTTGTTTTTTGTTTCTTCTCCCCTTTCTTTTCTTTTTTTTCTTTCCCTCTCTTTCAACAGCCTCCCATCCATTCTCACCCGGCCACAGATTTAAAGGGCCGTGTGGAGCGACGTGGCCGCGGCTCTGGAATAGCGGAGCAATAGCGCCACCTACAGCATTCGCACAGAAACCACCCCGGTGGGCTTTTTGGTGTTTTTGTTTTGTTTTGTTTTGTTTTGTTTTGTCTTGTTTTGTTTTGTTTTGTTGTTGTTCTTGCTGTTTTCTTTTAGGTGTTGCTGCCTTTTCTTTTTCTTTCTTTTCTTTTCCCTTCTCTCTCTCTCCTTATACTTTTATATTATTAGTAGAAATCTCTTTTTTTTCTTGTCTCTCCTTTCTTATCTCTCCTTGCTACCAACAACCAATTCTACAGTCATGAGAAGACAGAAGAATATGATACAGACAAAGCTTCAGACAAACACCACCCCAGAGAAAGAATCTGGAGAAATGGACATTCACAGTCTTCCAGAAAAAAGAATTCAGAATAAAAGTCATAGCCATGCTGACGGATCTACAGAAAAATGTGCAAGAGCTGAGGGAGGAAGTGAGGGAAGTGAGGAAAGATAATGCAGAAATGAAACAAGCCATCGAAGGGCTCAACAGCAGATTGAATCAGGTTCAAGACACGATCAAGGAATTACAAGACAGGGACCAGGAATACAAAGAAGCTGAGGCAGAGAGAGATAAAAGGATCTCTAAGAATGAAAGAATATTAAGAGAACTCTGTGACCAATCGAAGCGTAGCAATATTCGCATTATAGGAGTACCAGAGGAAGAAGAGAGAGAAAAAGGGATAGAAAGTGTCTTTGAAGAAATAATTGCCGAAAACTTCCCCACGCTGGGGAAGGAAATAGTCTCACAGTCCACGGAAGCCCACAGATCTCCCAACACAAGGGACCCAAAGAAGACAACACCAAGACACATAATAATCAAGATGGCAAAGATCAAAGACAAGGACAGAGTATTAAAGGCAGCTAGAGAGAGGAAAAAGATCACCTACAAAGGAAAACCTATCAGACTGTCATCAGACTTCTCAACAGAAACCTTACAGGCCAGAAGAGAATGGCATGATATATTTAACATAATGAAACAGAAGGGCCTCGAACCAAGAATATTGTATCCAGCACGATTATCATTTAAATATGACGGAGGGATTAAACAATTTCAAGA
>JAQQAC010020790.1:5025729-5187525 GCA_029783875.1 Phataginus tricuspis | reverse complement strand
ACAGCTCAGAGAAGACAAGTAGCGATTCTCATCTCACTACGCTGATGGACAGTGACTGTGGTGGGGTTGGTGGGGGGGACCTGGTGATGGGGGGAGTTCAATCATCACGGTATTGCCCATGTAATTGTAGGTTAATGATACTAAAATAAAATAAATTATTAAAAAAAAAAAAACAACACAAAGCACAGAGGCTTATACCTGTGTGCTTGGCCCACTGGTTCAGGCAGTGGAGACAGGCATAGCAGCCTGGTAGCAGGAAACAGCTCTTTCCTCCCCCCAGGCACCAACACCTCTCCCCTGTGACCCCCGACATTGCTTCAGGGGCTGAGCAGCTCCAGAGAGTAGAGCTTCTGGGCACTAGAGGGCACCATACACAAATATGAAATGCCAAAGGAACCTGGTCCAGAGTAAAATTATTAATACAACTCCTGAGGAAGATTTAAATGATATTGACCTCATGACTCTCCCTGAAAGGGAGTTCAAAATAAAAATCATTAACATGCTCATGGAGGTACGGAAAGATATTCAAGAACTCAGAAATGAATTATGGTCAGAAATCCAATCATTGAAGAGCACAATGGACCAGTGTTAAAAGCAGATTGGATACGGTGGAGGAAACGAATGATGAAATAGAAACTAGAGAAGAGGAATACAAAGAAGCTGAGGCACAGAGAGAAAAAAGGATCTTGAAGAATGAAAGAATTTGAGAAAACAGTGTGACCAATCCAAACGGAACAATATTTGCATTATAGGAGTACCAGAAGAAGAAGAGAGAGAAAAAAGGATAGAAAGTGCCTTTGAGGAGGTGATTGCTATTAACTTCCCTAATCAGCGGAAGGAGATAGTGTCTCGAGCCATGGAGGTGCACAGATCTCCCAACACAAGGGACCCAAGGAAGACAACACTAAGACATATAGTAATTAAAATGGCAAAGATCAAAGATAAGGACAGACTATTAAAAGCAGCCAGAGAGAGAAATAATATCACATACAAAGGAAAGCCCATCAGGCTATCATCAGACTTCTCATCAGAAACCTTACAGGCCAGAAGGGAGTGGCATGATGTATTTAATGTAATGAAGCAGAAGGGTCTTGAACCAAGATTATTTTATTTGGCAAGGTTATTTAAATTTGAAGGAGGGATTAAACAATTCCCAGATAAGCAAAAGCTGAGAGAATTTACCTCCCACAAACCATCTCTACAGTGTATTTTGGAGGGACTGCTATAGATGAAAGTGTTCCTAAGGTTTAATAGCTGTCACTAGAGGTAGTAAAACCACAGTAAAGAAAGTAGGACAGCTAATTACTAAGCAAATGCAAAGTTAAATTAACTATCCCCAAGTCAATCAAAGGATAGACAAACAGTACAGAATATGATATATAATATATAAAGAATGGAGGAAGAAAAAGGAGGAGGAAAAACAAAACAAAACAAAAAAAGAACCTTTAGATTGTGGTTGTAATAGCATGTTAAGTGAGTTAAGTTAGAATCTTAGTAAGGAAGTGAAACTTGAACCTTTGGTAACCATGAATCTGAAGCCTTCAATGCCAATAAGTATATACCTATTGATAATCACCCTAAATGTAAATGGACTGAATGCACCAATCAAAAGACATAGAGTTACTGAATGGATAAAAAAACAAGACCCATCTATATGCTGTCTTCAAGAGACTCACTTTAAACCTAAAGACATATACAGGTTAAAAGTGAAGGGATGGAAAAAGACATTTCATGCAACTAATAGGGAGAAAAAAGCAGGAGTTGCAGTACTTGTATCAGACAAAATAGACTTCAAAACAAAGAGTCACAAGAGACAAAGGACATTAAATAATGATAAAACAGTGAGTCCAACAAGAGGATATAACTATTATAAATATCTACACACCCAACACAGGAACACCTACATATGTGAACAAATGTTAAGAGAATTAAAGGGGGAAATAGAATGCAATGCATTCATTCTGGGAGACTTCAACACAACCCTCACTCTGAAGGACAGATCAATGAGACAGAAAATAAGTAAGGAGACAGAGGCACTGAACAACACATTAGAGCAGATGGACCTAACAGACATCTACAGAACTCTACACTCAAAATAAGCATAATACACATTTTTCTCAAGTGCACATAGAACATTTTCAAGAATAGATCATATACTAGGCCACAAAAAGAGCCTCGGTAAATTCGAAAAGATTGAAATTGTACCAACCAGCTTCTCAGACCACAAAGGTATGAAACTAGAAATAAATTAAACAAAGACAACTAAAAAGCCCACAAACACATGGAGGCTTAATAATATGCTCCTAAGTAATCAATGGATCAATGAACAAATAAAAACAGAGATCAAGCAATATATGGAGACAAATGACAACAATAATTCAACACCGCAAAATCTGTGGGATGCAGCGAAGGCCGTGCTAAGAGGAAAGTATATTGCAATACAGGCCTACCTCAGGAAAGAAGAACAATCCCAAATGAACAGTCTAAACTCACAATTAACGAAACTAGAAAAAGAAGAACAAATGAGACCCAAAGTCAGTAGAAGGAGGGACATAATAAAGATTAGAGCATAAATAAATAAAATTGAGAAGAATAAAACAATAGAAAGGATCAATGAAAGCAAGAGCTGATTCTTCAAGAAAATAAACAAAATAGATAAACTCCTAGCCAGACTTATCAAGAAAAAAAGAGAGTCTACTCACATGAACAGAATCAGAAATGAGAAAAGAAAAATCACTATGGACAGCACAGAAATACAAAGAACTATTAGAGAATACTATGAAAAATTATATGCTAACAAACTGGATAACCTAGAAGAAATGGACAACTTTCTAGAAAAAAACAACTTTCCAAGGCTGACCCAGAAAGAAACAGAAAATCTCAACAGACCAATTACAAGCAATTAAATTGAACTGGTAATCAAAAGAAAAAATTGCCTGGACCAGATGGCTTTACCACTGAATTTTATCAAACATTTAATGAGGACCTAATACCCATCTTCCTTAAAGTTTTCCAAGGAGTAGAAGAAGAGGGAATACTTCCAAACTCATTCTATGAGGCCAGCATCACTCTAATACCAAAACCAGGCAAAGACACCACAAAAATAAGAAAACTACAGACCAATATCCCTCATGAAAATAGACATAAAAATACTCAACAAAATATTAGCAAACCGAATTCAAAAATACATCAAAAGGATCATCCATCATGATCAAGTAGGATTTATTCCAGGGATGCAAGGATGGTTCAGCATTCGAAAATCCATCAACATCATCCACCACATCAACAAAAAGAAGAACAAAAACCACATGATCATCTCCATAGATGCTGAAAAAGCATTTGACAAAATTCAACATCCTTTCATGATAAAAACTCTCAACAAAAAGGGATATAGAGGGCATGTACCTCAATATAATAAAGCCCATATATGACAAACCCACAGCCAACATTATACTTAACAACGAGAGGCTGAAAGCTTTTCCTTTAAGATAAGGAACAAGACAAGAATGTCCACCCTCCCCACTTTTATTCAACATAGTACTGGAGGTCCTAGCCACGGCAATCAGACAACACAAAGAAATAAAAGGCATCCAGATTGGCAAGGAAGAAGTTAAACTGTCCCTGTTTGCAGATGACATGATATTGTATATAAAAAACCCTAAAGAATCTACTCCAAAACTACTAGATCTAATATCTGAATTCAGCAAAGTTGCAAGATACAAAATTAATATGCAGAAATCTGTGGCATTCCTATACACTAACCATGAACTAGCAGAGAGAGAAATCAGGAAAACAATTCCATTCAAAGTTGCATCAAAAAGAATAAAATACCTAGGAATAAACCTAACCAAGGAAGTGAAAGACCTATACTCTGAAAACTACAAGACACTCATGAGAGAAATTAAAGAAGATACCAATAAATGGAAACACATCCTGTGCTCATGGATAGGAAGAATTAATATTGTCAAAATGGCCATCCTGCCTAAAGCAATCTACAGATTCAATGCAATTCCTATCAAAATACCAATAGCATTTTTCAACGAACTAGAAAAAATCATTCTAAAATTCATATGGAGCCACAAAAGACCCCGGATAGCCAAAGCAATCCTGAGAAGGAAGAATAAAGCTGGGGGGATTATGCTCCCCAACTTCAAGCTTTACTACAAAGTCACAGTACTCAAGACAATTTGGTACTGGCACAAGAACAGACCCATAGACCAATGGAACAGACTAGAGAGCCCTGATATAAACACAGCCATATATGGTCAATTAATATATGATAAAGGAGCCATGGACATACAGTGTGGAAATGACAGCCTCTTCAACAGCTGGTGTTGGCAAAACTGGACAGTTACATGCAAGAGAATTAAACTGAATTATTGTTTAACCCCATACACAAAAGTAAACTTGAAATGGATCAAGGACCTGAATGTAGGTCATGAAACCATAAAACTCTTAGAAGACAACATAGGCAAAAATCTCCTGAATATAAGCATGAACAACTTCTTCCTGAACACATCTCCTCGAGCAAGGGAAACAAAAGCAAAAATGAACTCATGGGACTACATCAAACTAAAAAGTTTCTGTACAGCAAAGGACACCATCAACAGAACAAAAAGGCATCCTACAGTATGGGAGAATATACTTGGAAATCACATATTTGACAAGGGGTTAACATCCAAAATATATAAAGAACTTACATGCCTCTACACCCAAAAAGCAAATAACACAATTAAAAAATGGGCAGAGGATATGAAGAGACAGTTCTCCAAAGAAGAAATTCAGATGGCCAACAGACCCATGACAAGATGCTCCACATCACTAATCATCAGGGAAATGCAAATTAAAATCACAGTGAGATATCACCTCACACCAGTAAGGATGGCCAGCATCCAGAAGACTAAGAACAACAAATTCAGGTAAGGATCCGGAGAAAGGGGAACCCTCCTACACTGCTGGTGGGAATGTAAGCTAGTTCAACCATTGTGGAAAGCAATATGGAGGTTCCTCAAAAAACTAAAAGTAGAAATACTGTTTGACCTGGGAATCCCACTCCTTGGAATTTACCCAAAGAATACAACTTCTCACATTCAAAAAGACATTTGCACCCCTGTGTTTATTGCAGCACTATTTACAATAGCCAAGATATGGAAGCAACCTAAATGTCCATCAGTAGATGAATGGATAAAGAAGAAGTGGTACATATACACAATGAAATACTATTCAGCCATAAGAAGGAAACAACTCCTTCCATTTGCAACAACATGGATGGGCTGGAGGATATTATGCTCAGTAAAATAAGCCAGGTAGAGAAAGACAAGTGCCAAATGATTTCCCTCATTTGTGGAGTATAACAACGAAGCAAAACTGAAGGAACAAAATAGTAGCAGACTCAGAGACTCCAAGAAGGAACTAGTGGTTACCAAAGGGGAGGGGTGTGGGAGGACCGGTGGGAGGGTAGGAGAAGGGGATTGTGGGGTATTTTGTTTAGTACACAAGGTGTGGGGGCTCATGGGGAAAACAGTGTAGCACAGAGAAGGCAAACAGTGAATCTGTGTCATCTTATTACACTGATGGACAGTGACTGAATTGGGGTACGAGTGGGGACTTGAAAATATCGGTAAATGTAGTAACCACATTGTTTTTTCATGTGAAACCTTCATAAGAGTGTATATCAATAATACCTTAATAAAATAAAATAGAAAATAGCTTCAATGACAGAACAGAAGGGACCTGGCTTACAGTTTTGAGAGGCCCAAGGCAAGTGTATCAATCTTTGAAGTCATTCACTGGTGAACATTTTAATTATTTTTTTCCAATGTTAGCTATAATTATTTTTAGTATGGAATCTTTGCACTAGCTAAATTCACAGCCCTCTTGTTCAGAGTTTTTTTGAGTTTTGGGGTGATTGTGGGGTTTTTTGCACTTACCACATGGTTTGTTAATGTTATCACTTTTGCCTCAAACTTTAGTTTGAGGTCTTGTAGATGAAAATGCAAACCTTAGTGACAGAATTGGGACCAGGCAAACCAGGGGTAACATTGCCATCTTTTTCTCTGTATTTTTAAATATAAAAAATATATATAAATATTTACATCCTTTGATTCTAAGAGCTTTGCATGTGCACAAATACTTCTGCCATCTTTTTTTTTGGATGTTTATTGATGTGAATCCACAATAAAAATTCTCACAATTGTAAACTATTCAGTTAGTATGTTTTCAGCTGGAATCTGACACATATCCTGAAGAACATTCTTGAACCATACTGTTGGAAATACCTTCTCTCCCACTTAGCTGAGCTTTTGGAAGAACTTCTTAAGTATAAGTTTTGGAGGAGATATTCAAAAGTAATAAGGTAGTTAATGACTGTTGTATTCCTTTAATTTTTAATTACTGTCTTGGTCTCTAAAATGTGGGTGGATTAAGAGATATTTTTCACTTAAGCTAGAGTATAACACATTTCTAAAATATCATCACTGGCATGCTTAGGTTTGCATGGCACTCAGTCAGAAGTGATCTTCGGATGCAGTGACTACAACTCAAAAAGCAATTTCATTATCATACTGTGGAATTGGACTTTTTCTGGGGAGCTCTTCTTTGACAATGAAATATTGGAAACAAGTATAAGGGTTGCTTTTTAGCTTATGGTTTATTTTATTTTGTTTTTTAGGAAAATCAGAAGCCTTTTTTCACAAAGAGCCTCAAGTAGTTCCTAAAAATAAACTCTTCTAGCAGAAGCCCACCTCAATCTACCACAGCCACCTCGTAGTGCAGGGAGTTCACCCCCCATTGTGGTGTGGCTCTAGCCAGGCCCTCTGGTGCTAGGAAAGGCACGACAAGTAGAGAGTGGGAAGGAGCAGATGGGCCCAGACCCTCACTCTGAGCCTGCCAGGCCCCTGTGGGATTTGTTGCTTTATCCAGATGGTTTTGGTTCCAGAGCCCTTTCACTCCTACCTCCTTGCTTGTACCCTCCTGGCCTCAGCCAAGCCCTCTCCAGTCCCACACTTCATCTTTGTGCTTGGAAAACCAGTTGTGTTCAATGCCCCAGGGCTGTGCCCTGCCCAGCAGGGAAGTGAGACACTTAAAGTCTATAACTGACCAGCGTGAAAGGTGACCATTGTGCTCTCACGAACCTTTCTTGATAGCTAAAGATCAAAATGCTTTACCATTTGGGGGAAGAGTGGAGAGACGTAAATTCATTATTGCAAAGACAGAGCATGGCTGACATCCAAGATGCCAGGACCATTCAGTTAAACAAGAGGTAGGGAGGAACCATCTGTTTACTGCGCAAAGTAAGCAAAAAGCAGACACATCTGGGGAGACAGGTTATTGGAGTGGAAATAGAGTTGAACTGAAATTCGGGAGGCGAGTGTGATAGTCCCAGCTTTGCAACATCATGGCAACAATGTGACCTTGAGGGAGGTCATAGCCTTCCTCAGCAGCACACCAACAGTATGGGACTAGATGACACCCAAAGTATTTACAAACTCAAAAGATTTTTTCTTGACCCCAGTTGCTCTCTCCTGCTAATGCAGACGTACATCAAGCACAATCATTTGCTCATAATAGGAATTCAATATGCTAAATCTAGTGTCCAAGGGCAACTTAATTAGGCAGACAAAGGAGCTGTGGCTGTTTCTGATGTGAGTCCGCTGACCTTGAAAAAGTGTCTTTTGGTCTGCCCAGCTGCATCCCTGCCTGTCAGAGCAGCACTTTTTGCTGACTTACAGAGAACGGTAGCTATACACATATAAAAATTCTTTGTCAACCTACAGAATGATATTCTCACTCAGTAGTCAATACACTTTATTCCATGTGCAGAAAGTTTTTGGTTTCAGATGGCTTGTTTGTATGCTAAAATTTTTCCTGAACTTATTTCCTATGAATTTTGGTTACAAAGCAAGAGAGTGGTCAGTGGGCAAAGAGGAAGGGTCGTATCTCAAAACTGGATGGTGACAAGCATTTCAATTCTCACCTCAAATGGCATGATCATCCTGACACTTCTTGGGGTCCTTTCATTAGCTTGAATATTTACATAAATAGGAATTATTTTCTCTAAATAGGAAGGCATTTAAATAAAATAAATTCATGTGGCTTATTCAAGTTATTCAATGAGGATTAACTCACCAAAATAAGAAAACTGCTATTAGCTTATAGGGCAAGGAATATATGACCCAAGGCATGGGTTCGGAAATCTTGTACGCATTAGAAAGACATATAATATTGAATCACAATAACATGCTGATCTTATTTTTCATTGACCTGAATGGCTGGTGCCATGGAAACAGTGTGATTTCTATACTGTATCAATAATTCAATAGTCTGAAATGGCACTAAGAATAAAAGCATCCATTTTGTTACTTTGTTTCACTGCAAAAAGCACTGAACAAAATCAAAGTAAAAGGAGGGCATCCTATGAGGATTAGTTCACTGGATCGAGATTATTATTTATTAATATGAATAATCCACTAAAATAAGTCCCTATTCAAAGCAGTAGCATACATCTCTCTCTCCTTTCATTCTCTACAACTGACTCTCAAACTGATAGTAAGGGCTAACTTGGTTATATTTTAGAATGACCTAAAGATACATAGTACTTTAGATACATTATAAACTTTTTCTTCTAATTATTAATGGTTATTCTTAATTCAAGTAGGATTTTCCTATCAAATCTATGTTTAATGTATTGTATCTACACTTTAGGGTCTTCTTTCTAAAATTCCTTTTATCATAAATCTTCCACTTAGCTAACAGGTGTGTATTTAAACCACCTTGTGCTGGGATGATTTTGTTTTCTTCATCTGATCAGATTAATCAATGTGCAATTTGATCAGAATAAATTAGTTCTCCAAGAAATCTCAACAATGTAGGCATGGTAATGCCCTGGCTTTTGGTCTAAAAGATGGTTAAAACACCAAAAGCCAAATTGCTTTTCTTTTTATTGCCTCCTTTGAAAATATTCCCTTTATGGATATGTCAGAATAACAGAAAGTGTATTTTATTGACCATGTGATTTTGACCTAATTGAAATCCTTCATGTACCTGGGACTTTATAAGATTTCTAATTTGAGTATTCAGTTACCTGTTGTTTATAGCTTGCTCTTTACAGTTAAGGGGGTTAGGGCTAAATCCTGACTCTGCTACTTGTAAAATGTTCGACTTTAGGCTATTTGGCCTTTCTTAGCCTTAACTCGCTCATCTCTAAAAGCGGGAATAACAGCATGCCTGACTCATAGGGCTGTTGTAAGGCTGAGAAGTCCCCATATAGGAAAAGGTCAAGGAAACAACAGCCACAAAGCATGACTAAACACTGGCTTCCCTTATTTCTTAATTTCTTCACTTCTAGTGGGTTTATTCTTTAAGATAATTAATAGTCACAGGCCTCCCAAAATTCCTCTATAACTGTCAAAAACTGAGTAACTCTTCTGTAACCACTTATCACGTGCTAACAATAGTGACTGTAGCAAATGATTTCTTTCTTCTGGTCTATTTAGAATAGCACATAAATTGATGCTAATTCATTTGTACAGGAAAATTTCAGTTAACCTGATCACCCAAATGATCAGGGAGAAGACAATGAAAAAAGTTGGGAAGAAGCAATACTAATGGAGAACCCACAGTTATATGACACCTGGGCCTCTGTTAGTAGTAGTGTTTCTTCCTAACGCTTTTCATTGCCTTCCCCCGATCATAGGAATGTTCAGGTTGAGATTTTCCTGTACTTACGAATTAACATCAGTTCATGTGTTATTTCTAAACATACTGGAAGAGAGACTCCTACCCCTTCAAGTCTACCCTAGTTGAAGTCAAAGGATGGGGCCATATTTTTAAAGAATCCTCAAGCAGCTGGAGTGGAAATGGCAGGATGATGTTTACTATCTGGAGCCCTACAGGAATTCCCATGCCATCTGTGTTCATCAAGAGAAGGTAGGTAATACCGCAATAACTAATAACTCACTAACAGTAACAACAATAACAATACTCTGCATCCCCGAGGCATACGGCCACAAACATTTTTTTGCTGCTCACGTTACATGAGAAAGACAAGTCGGGGAGGGGCTCAGTGCCACACCATCCCAAGGGGCTTAGTCTGAGAGAGGCCCCGCAATTCCTGCACCTGTTCTGTTGGAAACATAAGGCAATCTTGGTCGCTGCAACAGGAAAAGAAAGTACTAGAGTGTCTTGCACTTGGCAATTAAATGCTTTGGCCCAGAAGTGACAGACCACTTCCTTTCACAGCACATGGCCAGAACTAGTCACATAACCCTGCCTAACTGCAATCTTCCTATGTGCCTGGAAGGATAAATGAGCAGGGTATGGGTAAGCACTCGGGATCTCTATGACAACACTCATGGCGAGGGGAAGCAACATGGGACAATGAATGTGGGATGAAGACAATGGGCTGGGGCAGCTAAATGGACACATCCTACTGCCCTCAGCTGGTGCCCAGTGTTTTTCTCGTGTGACTTACGAGTCACAGAAAAGGCTGGCCCACAGGAGTCTCATATCTACATTAAGGAACACAGCCACTGGTATTGAATGGAAGTCATTTGAAAGATTTGCTCCCTTAGTAAATGCCCGAGAATAAATGCTGACAAGAAAATGTTTACATCAACAGTGGATGCCATTCAAGGACACAGTGTCCCATTTCCACCCACACAGTGCCCCCTAAACCATCCCCACCATCCACATCTACATAATCTAAATGGGATGAAAGGGAGGGATCCTGAATTTATCTGAGAAAATCCCAGAAGTGACTAGCTCCTTATACCATACACAAAAGTCAGCTAAAAATGAATTGAAGACTCAACCATAAGATCTGAAACTATAAAACTCCTAGAAATAAACATAGAGGGTAAGCTCCCTGACATTAGTCTTGACAATGATTTTTGGATTTGACACTGAAAGTCCAGGCACCCAAATAATGGCCCTGCATTATCCAAGATTAAGTTTCAGCTACAGGTGGAATAATAGTTCAAGACAGATGTTGTGTCATTTATGGTAAGATCATACCTGCAAACATGGTTTGGAAGTATCACAACTGGCACGCAATGATGTGTAATAGAACTAAGGAGTTATAAAAAGACATATCTGCCACGTGTGGGAGAACCTATATGGGGAAAGAGGAAAAAAAAATGGAAAAGATACCAGTGCCCAGCCCAGACATGCAGGCAGAAAACAGGTGTCCCTAGACTAAGTAGGAAGTAAAGATGGATTTGACCAAGCTGGGAATTATATTTAACTTCTTCCAATTTTAAACCATCTTGTTTTGCCTTTGCTTTCTTAGAATAAGAATTGGGTACTGATGGAAAGGAAGAAGTAAAATTATCTGTTTGAAGATAATATGATCATATAGAGAAAACCCTAAAGATTCCCTCAAAAAACTATTAGGACTAATGAACAACTTTGGTAAAATTACAGGATACAAAATCAGCATACAAGATACAAAAGTCAGTTGTGTTTCTATACACTAACAATGAATTATGTGAAAAATATCAATTATGTTAACAATAGTATCAAAAATAATCAAATACTTAGAAATAAATTTACCCAAGAAGGTGAAGAATCTGTACACTGACAACTATAAAATATTAATGAAAGAAATTGAAGACAACACAAATAAATGGAAAGAATTCCATTTTCATGGGTTGGAAGAATTCATACTGTTAAATGTCCATACTAAACAAAGTGATCTGAGATTCAATGCAATCCCTATCAAAGTCTTGATGGCATTTTTACAGAAATAGAACAAAAAATCTTAAAATTCATATGGGATCACAGAAGACCCAGACAGTTCAAGCAATCTTGAAAAAGAACAAAACTGGATGCATTATATTATTTTATTTCAAATTACATTACAAAACTATAGAAATAAAAAAAGTACATGTAGGAAAAATGAAGTTCCCATGCCGAGGTGCATGCCTGACCCCGACCTGCTCGCCCATCTGGTACACGCTGTGCTGTCTCATGCCTCCCCACAGTGTGCATGCATCACGACCTCAGGCCTACCTGCTGAGCATATGCAGGCTCACATCACTATGGGCAGAGGGTCACTGTTGTCTGTGTTCCTATATAACAACACCTGCCTTGTGCTCTGTGTGGATTGTGGATTACAGGCTTGCTGCATGCAGATTTCGTGGATGTGATATCAGTGCTCAACTGGCTGCCAGGAGAATAAAGTTTGGCATGAATTTGACAGCCTTATCATTCTTCAGTCTCACAGATTCCAGTATGAACTTGCCAGGAGCTGAGTTCCTGCGCTACAGTATAGTAGTGGCAGAAAAACAGACACACTGACCAATAGAACAGAGTAGCGAACCCAGAAATAAACCCACAGATACATGGTCAACTAATCTTTGATAGAGAACCAAGAATACAAAATGTGGAAAGGACAGTCTCTTCAATAAGTAGTATTGGGAAAACCGGATAGCCACATAAAAAAGGCATGAAATTGTATGCCTATCTTATACCATCCACAAAAATCAACTAAAAATAGATTGAAGATTTAACCATAAGATCTGAAACTGTAAAACTCCTAGAAGTAAACATAGAGGGTAAACTCTTTGACATCAGTCTTGACAATGATTTTTTGGATTTGACAAGGGCAAAATAGGTACCAAAAACAAAATAAACAAGTGAGGACATCAAGCTAAAAATGTCTGCACAGCAAAGAAAACCATTAACAAAATGAAAAGGCAACCTAAAAAATGGAAGAAAACCTTTTTGCAAACCATGTATCTAATGACAGGTTAATTCCTAAAATATGTAAGGAGTTCTGACAACTCAGTTGCAAAAAAAACAAATAACTTAGAAATTGGGTACAGGACTGAATATACAGTTCTCCAAAGAAGACGTAAACCAACAGGTGCATGAAAAGGTGCTCAACATCACTAGTCATCATGGAAATACAAATCAAAACCATATCTCCTCATACACAGGATGGCTATTATTAAAACCAAAAACAAAAGATAACAAGTGTTGGCAAGGATGTGGAGAACAGGGAACCCTGGCCTGTTGGTGAGAGTGTAAATTGGTGCAGCCACTATGGAAAAAAGTATGGAGATTTCTCAAAAAATTAAATATAGAAGTACCATATGGTCCAGCAATCCCACTTGTAGGTATATATCTAAAATAATTGAAATCAGTATCTTGAAGAGATACCTGTTTATGATCCCATGTTTATGGTAGCATTATTCACAACAGCTAAGATAGGGAAACACATAAATATCCATGGGCACATAAACAGATAAGGAAGATGTGATACAAATATACAATGGAATGCTATTGAGCCTTAGAAAGAGGAAATCCTGTCATTTGTGACAACATGGACCTGGAGGGCATTATGCTAAAAGAAGTAAGCCAAACAAAAGACAAATACTGCATCATCTCACTAACATATCAAATCTAAAATAGTCTGACTCATGGAAGCAGAGAGAATAATGGGCATTGCCAGCAGCTGTGGGACAAGGGAAACAGGGAGGTGATGGTAAAATGGTACAACGTTTCAGTTATTTAAGATAAATAAGTTCTAGAGATCTGCTGTAAAGCACAGTGCCTACAGCCAACAATAAATACTGTAATATACATATTATATACTTGAAATTTTCTGAAATGGTAGGTCTTGTGCTAAAGTGTTCTTATCACAACAGTAATTATAATAACAACATAGGGGGTGGGAGGAAACAGGAAAGTGATGGATATGTCTCTGGCCTTCATGATTTCATGAATGTATACTTATCCCCAAACTTTTCTTTTTTTTTTAAGTGTCAATCACACACTAGTAATGTGGCTTTAAAAACAAAGAGAAAGAATTGGGGCCTGAGATTGGTCAGAACTGAAGAGAAATGACCCTATGACTAATTAAAGCGTTGGGTTTCACTGTAACCCATTATCCCATTGCTGCGAGAATGACTTCAGACCCAAATCCTATCTTTCCATCTGCTGCATTAAACTGTTATTAGATCACATTATACTGGTAGGGTAGTGCAGAAACTTTTACCATAGTGAGACAGGGACCATGGGTGTAGTCAGAGTAGGGTGAGGGCCTCCGGAAAAAGCAGGGTGGGATATTTACAGTCAGCAATATAACAGCGGGCAAAGAAGTCCCTTTTGAAATTCTGTGCAAAGTCAAGGTCACACTAATCCTCTAGGAACAAGATATCAGATTAAGAATATAGACATCTTCAGTAAGGTCAGTTAAAAGTCAAAAGGCCAGGAGCAACTTGGCCTAGAATGATTGAGTGCTTTTACAAATAGGGAAGGGTATCACAGCCTAACCCGTGACTTTACTGTAAACAACCCCAGCAAGCAGAGAACAACCCAGCCCTCCTTGAGGGCAGGGCAAGTGGTACAAGTCCACACCCCTAAGCCCTTTTTTTTCATGTTCTTGAAAAATCCTCATTTGCCTATAAAACCCCTAGACAACGCAGCACACCGGACTCTCTTGTCCCCTCCTGGCGTGAGCCGGGAGCTCTGTCCTTCCACTTTATTTCTAAATAAAAGCCTGTACCTTGCTCTCCTACCCTGCCTGTTTGCTAAGCTCATTCTTCGGCTTCGTGAACAAGAACCCTGGCGTCAATAGTATACTATTCCTACATTCTTCATCTTCAAGCTTTCCAAAAACCATGCTCTTTGACACCAGTTATGCTGGAAAACCTACAGTTCTCTGTCATTCCTTTTCTTCAGACTTCCACATGATCTGAATAAACTAGCATAGGCCTCACCACCAGGAATGGTCGAACAGAGACCTGGCAATACATCAGAGGTTTCTTGCCCCATCTGGGTCTAACAATGACAACTGAGGTCCATGGATTACCCCCAGGGCATTGGGCCTTAAACAATCCCAGAAGATTCTTTATTCTAATCACCAGTTGATAAAAATAAAGGTTTCATGCTCAGGCAGCTTTAAACCTTTCACTGGGAATAAAGATTATCACTGTAACAGGCTAACTTTATCATTGTGAGAAATACTCTAACATTTGGGCTCTTAAAATCCCACTCTTCTTTTCTTGGGCTTTTAAGTGAGTCAGAAATACTGGTCATAGAGGGTCTCCTTCCCAGGGAATTCCTTGGATGTGAGACCAGGTATATGAGTCTGCTCTGTCTGCTGTAACAAAATACCATAGATTAGATGCATTAAACAACAGACGTTTCTCACGGTCTGGAGGTTCGGGGTGTCAGCCGTTCTGTTTCTGGTGAGAGCCCTCTTCCTGGCTTGCACATGGCTGCCTCCTCAGTGTGTCTCTCTTCCTCTTCTTGTAAAGCCACGAATGCCTTCATAAGGACCAGGACTTCATCTAATCCTAATTACCTCTCAAATGCCCCATCTCCAGCTACCATCATCTTGGGAATTAGGTAATTGTGGATCAGGACTTCAACCTATGAATTTTGGGTGGGGGAACACAATTTGGCCCATAGCACCAGGTGATGCTACAAACACAAAGGGTTTCAAATCTTCCCTTCGTCAAATTATCCATCTGCATGATTCTTGTTTACTTCAACATTTCTGAGGAGGTGGCCATCTGCAAGCCAAGGTGGGAGGCCTCAGGAGAACCACACCTGTGACACCTTGACTGGACTTCTGGCCTCCAGAACAGAAAAAAAATTTCTGCTGTTGAAACCATCCAGCTTGTGGTATTTTGTTATGGCAGCCCCAGCACACTCACACAAACACTTAATGGGAACTAATCCCAGTCCAAATAATCAGGCATTCAAGAAATACCAATACTTATTTTTTCTATAGCTCAATTTAAAGGTATTTTCAGAATCTGAACCCCCACCCCAGGCAGTGCAGAACTTAACCTCAGTCTATCTCAGTTTCCCCCAGTGCCAAGGCAAGAAGGGGAGCCTGTCTGGCCCTTGGGCCTTATGACATCTTTTGTCCTCATTGGTCCTTCAGGTTGGGATCTCTGTGGGGCTGCAATGGCCTCACTGGCCTAGATGCACCATTACATGGTTTTTCTTTTGTGAGGTCACACTACCTCCCATTGGCACTGCCAGGAAGCAAGATGTGGGACTCTAATATTATAGTGGGTACAGGGGATGCTCTCTTATAGCAGGAAAGTCTCCTTCCCACCCAACTTTTGGTCACAATACTCTGTCCACAAACGCAAATTTCATGGGCTGGGGTCACATCAAAAGATGGGTCTGATACACAAAAATCATGGACTATTCCTCCTTCCACACCCTAATTATTGCTACAGTCTGGAGAGGTCTAGCCGTGTGTGGGTAAAATTACAATATTTCCAGAATCTTTAACCTGGCCTCAGTGCATCTCCATATCAATAGGTGTTTCCAAGAGGTGGAGAGTAGCCCATCTCCATGTCAATAGGTAATTATAAGGGTGTATGAGGGCATATCTGGACTGGAGAGGTTGAGTGGGGTCTCTTCTGCTGCAGCCGGCTCACAAGAGATGCTGGACAACTGCTTGTAAGAAATAAATGGGTTTCTCCCACTTTATTTCTCCCTTTGACTGATTTCGGTTTCAAAGGTATTTTGCCCTGGCATTTTCCCTGGGGAGTTACACCTTGTTACTTAACACAAAGAGAACAAAGTAGTAATGACATCACTGAGAGCCTGTTGAAACTGAAGAATGCCAGGTCCCAACCTAGAATCAGAAACTGCATTTTAACCAAATCCCCTGGGGGTTTTAATGCACATTAAAATTTGAGAAACACTGATCTAGTGCAACGATTCTGAGATTTTAGCAGGCATCAGAAATCATCTGGAGGGCTTGGTGAAGCGCACCTGCCTCGGCTGCACCCCCAGACTCTGATTCTGTACGTCTGGGGTGAGTTCTGAGGATCTGCATTTCCAACAATCTCCCAGGTGACAGCGACGGTCCCAGTCTGGGGACCATAATTTGAATAGAATGGTATGGAGCATATACAGATACATAGTGTTTTATAAGTTAATAGACCTTGGGTGACTTTTACTGACTCTTTTATTATTGGTTGAGGCAGGCTGTCAACATTTCTGGAGCCCAGGGCAAGAGCACAAAAGGGCCTTCATATAAATGTTTGTATAAATATTTAAAAGATAGAAATCAGGCTGAATTAAAAGGGGTTTAAAAATGTTCTGTCCTCTCTCTTGACAAATACATCTTCATGATGATGTGGAAGATAAGGTTCAAAGGTAGAATTATCTGGATTTCTCAGGATCCTCAGAATTCCATGCTTGTTACTGTCTAGACCTGCCCCTTTCTCATGCTATCAGCCCATTCTGGGAAAAGAGTCAAGAAATGGCTCAGGGCCTTTTGGATGGGGAATTCAAGCATCCCAGAGGAATGGAGACACAGGCTCCGTGGTGGCATGTCATCTGGCTCATGGACTCCTTGTCCATGGGGAAGTGTGAGGTCAGAGAGGGGCTCAAATGGGATCCTTTGAGCACAGGACACAAAACAGGACTCAACATGGTCAAGCCTAAGAGTAGTAGAGATTGGAAGGCGTGGGGAAGACTGTGTTTTCATAAGACTATTTAGTGCCATCTGGGAAATCTGTAAGATAAAATGCAATGGTTGACCTAAATTCTATGACTCTCAGTGTGGTCTCCACACTAGCAGATTGTTATGGACAGAATGTTTGTGTCCCTCCAAAATTCATATGTTGAATTGTTATGAACAGGACATTGGTAGAAATATGTACTATGAAGTCCATACTGGTAAGATTTCAGACAGAAATGAGGAATAGATGATGAAAAAATGGAGGAAAGGTGTAATTCTGGGGGGGGAAATACCTTTGAAGCCAAAATCAGTCAAAGGGAGAAATAAAGTTTAAGAAACCTGTTTATTTCTTACAAGCAGTTGTCCCATCTCTCTCTTGACCAGGCTGCAGCAGAAGAGCCCCAGTCAACTTCTCTTCTCCAGATAAGCCCTTACACACCCTTGTAATTACCTATTGATATGCAGATGGCTACTCACCACCCCTTGGAAACACCTATTGATATGCAGATGCAGTAAAACCAGGCAAGAGATTCTGGAAATATTACAATCTTACCCACAGGCCACCCCTCCAGAAATCTCGTCTCAAAATCTACACATTCCCCATCTTCCACAATGGCCCCTGGGTGAAAAAACTGGAGCATTGTAACCAGACTAATAACATGCAATAGCAACAGCAATAAAATCATGATAATCCTCAAGCCAGAGGCTTCAGCTAGGTTTGAAACCCTAGGCAGATTAAGTCCATAGCTCACCCATTCCAGAGGCAGTCAGTAGCTGAACAGGTGGGGAGTTCAGAGCAATCATCACGTGGCAGCTGCAGCCAGGGGATGCATCCAGGCCACAAAGACTGTAGAAGAAAATAACCTTATACATGTTTTAATGACACCATCATAGGCAAATCTTGCCCGTCAGGTAGGATACATGTAAGAGAGTGGTCCTGTGATAGGGCAGTGGCAGGAAGGGGATCTCATCCCGGTCTAGTATAGCAGATTTTCACCTCTCTCCCTGTGGGGGTTACTGATGAGCCTGTATGTAGGGCTACGGGAGGCACGTGCACTGGCCACAATGGTAAGACAAAACTCCCCGGTAAGATGCTCTTATCTTTCAGCTTTTTTGATTACACTACCATCGTCTTTGGGGGCCACTCAGCTGTTACTCCAGGAACACACAGGAGGCTAGCTTCCAGGCCTTGTTCATGAGATGCCAGAAGAGTCAGGCATCACTGGTCCATGTGTCAAAGTGTGCAAGGCCACGTAGTCTCCAGGTCGCTGTGGGACTCAGTTACATAGTGCACTTCTGACAGGGCTCTGCTGACCTTTTCACAGGTTAAAGGCAGGCCCCACTGACAGGCTACAGCCTACATTGTCTTCTGTCCAAGCAGGCTGTGCTGCTAGCCAGCGCACCTGGGCCAGTGTGAAAGGCAAATGATCTACAAGGCGCTGCTGAGGCCCCAGCCGAACTGTCTTCAGTCACATGGACATCCAGCTTAGAGGGCCCCAATGGGTCTGTCTCACTCAAGACCTTCATGGCCTTGACTGTCCATTTTGCAACAGCAGAGGTAAATGCACACATTTCATGCCAGCCCCACCTGATGCCCATTCGTACCAAATGGCATAAGGGCTTCAGAATTTGTGCCAAGTGCAGAATAAACACTCTCCAGTTGCCTACAAGACCCAAAACCTCTTGCAAAAATGCTGCATTTACCTGTAAGGTAATCAGACATGAATGTAACATCACACACAGTATTAGACGCCCTATTCCCAAGGGGTCTGGGGCTTGTTCCACTCAGCCCCACTCTACAAACAGTAGGGGGGATGTCCCTGGAAAACCCTCCAGGTGGCAATAAATCATGGAGCATTCAGCTCCTGTGTCCACTAGGGCCAGGACACACTGCACATGACTGAGGACCAATGAATACAATTCTACATGTGGCCTCTGGTCCCCACCATGTCCCCCAAGATGGGGACTTTGACCCTCCCCTCAGTCAAAACACAACACCCAGTCATTGTCCGCTGGGGGTGAGGGCCCAGGTGGAGCCTGAGTACTGTCCCCCAGGAAATCTTGAAGGGACACAGGCCGGACATGGGCTTTGCCTCCAGCTTCCATGTCCTGGACCTCAGCGGCTGGAACTGCTGCTCTGGCTTTAATTGGTGCCACAGTTCTAAGAAAATCCTATTGGGCTGCCCATCAAGTTTTTCTTTCACTATCCCAGCTTTTATCAAAACAACCCACATCTGGCTCCTTGAGACCTTCACAGGGCCTTTTGCACCTCTCCTTTCAGTCGTAGCCCATTCTTCCTTCCAGGCTCTTATTGTGTCAACCTCTCCCAGATCTGCTAAAGTACAAGTAGCGTCACTTATGGGTTGTCCCATGTGGGGGGCAAGAACAGTCACTAGAGACCCAAAGAGAGATGGGGGAGCTGTATGGAGCACCAGATTTCTCATTCCTATGGTGAACAACTCCTCATCAGGGACCTTGGGGTCCATATTATAGATGATTTTTTTCATGCCCAATTCCCACAACACCAGCTGGAGCTCTGCATATATTTTACAACAGTGGGTAAGTATGGTAAATCACCCTGATTAGGCCAAAGTGCCCTGATGGCTGCTGTCAGCCAATCCAGAAGCATCTGATTCCCTGAGGTGGGACAGGCACTTTGCAACCGCTGCCAGAGAGAAGGGTGAGTCCTCAGGGAAGCCAGTCAACCCATTTCAGAACCAGACATAACAATGTTTTCCACCCCCATATCCCGAGACGCAAAAGCCTAGGCAGAGGTTCCGATGGCTTCTGCCTATGCCGGATGCTCATGTTCACCAGCTCATCCTGGGTACAGGGGTGGAGCATGGCGTGCTCCACAACCTGGGGAGGGGGCGGTTCCTCTGCGTCAGGAGCCTGAAGTTGTTGTGTTTTTACTTTCTTAATTACAACCGAGCAGGCCTTAAATATGTGAGAGGCTGGTGCCTCGGCCCTCAGCCCACCCACTCATCGTCTCCCAACACCTCCTCCACCATATCCAGAGCTAAAGACACCACTCTTTGTCCTGCTCCCCCACAACCTTCTTCAGTGCAGACTCTCCTGCTGGCTCCCCCTTCGCTGCTGCTAAGGAACCTTCCAGGAGCATGACCCGTCTCCTCAATAATTGTGTCTCTTCCTTAAGGGCATCCCACAGGTCATCACCCAGCTCCCTCTCGTGTGTCCCTCTCGTGCTGAAATCTTTCTCTCTCCTCAATAACCCTCTCTCTCTCTCCTCGATAATCCTCCCTCTCACCTCAATAACACTTTCCACTATCTCCATGAAAAGAGATCCTTCAATGCCAACTGCCACACAGTCACTTGGGGCCTCTAAGCAGTCTTCTATCCGACAGAGGGCTAATTCTGCAGCTTCTGGTGTTTCCACTCTTCCCCAATTCTGGAGAAGGCTCCACCCCTCTAGGAGGTGCTTTGCCCTAGACCAATTCCCCACTAGGGGCTCCCCAATTGGAAGCCCAACATATAGGGGGTTCCCAAGTGAAGCTGCACCTTTTACCACTGCATCCACTGGGGCCTCCCCATCATCCCTAGAGGCAGCCCGCTCAGGGGTCGCACCCATTTGACAGATTTCAGGTTCAGAGGTCCTGCTGACTACCAGGGGGATATCCCAGGACAAAATACCTTTGAAACTGAAATCAGTCAAAGGGAGAATACTCTTACAAGCAGTCATCCACATTTCTTGCAACCCAGCTGCAGCAGAAGAGACCCCACACAACCTCTCCAGTCCCGATATGCCCTTGTTTCCCTGTAATCACCTGCTGGTATTGAGATAGACTACTCTCCACCCGTTGGAAACACCTATTGATATGCAGATATACTAAAGCCAGGGGAGAGATTCTGGAAATACTACAATTTTATCCACAAAAAGGTGATCCTTGTTATGAAGTGCAAAGAACTCGGCTTGGCTGAACTGTATGCTAGTATTTCATGGAAGGTAGAATTTGTGAGTGATGAAATTGGACATTTAGCTGAGATTTCTAAGCAAAGTGGTGAAAAAGTGATTTGGTTCCTTCTGATTACTTAAAGTAAAAGATGAATTAAGAAAGGAATTGTTAAGCAAAAAGGAACCAAAACTTGGGGATTATAAAATTTCTCAGCCTTTTATTGAAAAAAATGAGAAAACTTGTTCTGAAAAGAACACACTAAGGGTGTGGCTCAACAATCATTTGATAAGAGATCATGTCATGACTCATGGACTTGTCATCTCAGAAGAAATCAGGAATAGAGATGGGATTACACCAGCAGACACATTACCCTCTGGGAATACAGAGGAGAAAAAAAATGGAACAGAATGAAAGAAGACTATCAGACTTTTGGGATTCTATAGGACAGACCAAACAATACAAACAGAGCTATCTGGCTGCAAACATTCTTTATTCCTCAAGAAAAAGAAGAATGACCCTGAAGTTGATTCAGAGATCATCTGGGCTACTATTCTAAAAACAGGCCCAAGGCTGTTTCCTCCTCAGTTTGAGAGGGTTGAGGGGGGACCCTCTCAGAAAGCTACAGAGGTGGTACCTTGTGCTGGTCACCTATGTGAGCTGTGTGGGTCACACTGACACCCCAGTGGGCCTGAGGGCTAGAGCATCAAACCAAAGAGGATTCTTTGTAAGCCTTCAGATCTCATGAAATTTGTCTTGCCAAGCAAGGGCTGGACTTGCTTGGGATCCATCATCCCTTTTCCCTTCCAATTTCTTCTTTTGGAATGTGATTGTCTATCCCATGCCTGACTCACCATTGTGTGTGGGAAGCACATAACTTTTCTGACTTCATAGGTTCACAGTGGAGAGGAGTTTTGCCTCAGGTTAAATCATACTGCAAGTCTCATTTGATTTAGATGATATTTAAATAAGACTTTGGACTTTAGACTTTAGAACGGATGCTGGAATGAGTCAAAACTTTTGGAGGCCATTAGGATAGAATGAATGTATTTTTCTTGCAATCAGGGCATGAACTTGGGGGAGTCAAGGTGGAATGTTACAGACTGAATATGTGTCCTTTTAAAAATTTTTATGTTGAAGCCGTAACCCCCATGTGATATTTGGAGATCAGGCCTTTGGGAGCTAATGAAGGCTAGATGAGGTCATAAGGTGAGCCCTTTTGATAGGATTAGTGCCCTTAGAAGAAAAAAAAAAACAGAGACTCATATATACTCTCTCTTCCATGTGATGGCCCAGCAAGAAGGCTGCTGTGTGTAAGCAAGAAAGACAGTCCTAACCAGCAACTGGCGGCACTCTGATCCTGGATTTCCCAGCCTCAAGAACGATGAGAAAATTAATTTCTGTTGTTTCAGCCACCTAGTCTATAATGTTTTGTTATGGTAACCCAGGAGGATTAATACAAGCATTTCCTAGAGACTTGTTAGAAATGCAAAGCCCTGGGCCCCACCCCAGACCTACTGAATCAGAAAATCTAGAGCTGGGCTTCAGCAGTTTGTGTTTCCATGGGATTGTGATGCTTGTTTTCACTGCTCAAAGTACAATTTTTATTTTATGTTCCTCCATCAGAAACAAGTTGGAGAATAATTTTTATGAGAATTCAGCTTTGGACTTCTTAGAACTCCTTATTCCATTATCTGGAGGATCTATTCCCCACCAAATTCTCAAATACAAAATGAGACTGCTAATATAATGTGTGTTAACTGTTGTACCTGGTTAAAAATATCCAAAAAGTCAATCAATATGCTCTATCTCCAGGAATCTTCAGATGCATCCTTTTGTTTCAAAGGAAATATTTTTTTTCATATTTCCATCTTCTTTAAAATTATGGTGATAAAGCCTTAGAAAAAGGTCGCTAGGAAGTCCATTTTAGAAAAATCTATCTCTTCGATTTATCAAATTTATATTCACATAGGCCTAAAAATTACAAGGGATATGACAACTGCTTATTGCTTCAACATCTCTCCTGAGCTTTTTAGGAGAGTTATTTCCCCATAGTAGTATTTAAATGGGGAAGGAATTTGCTGTAAATAATAACTAGTACTTAGATTTAGGTAGCCACAGTATAAGTTTTCATATGTGTGCCATGAGAAGGGCAGGAAAAGGAAGTCATACAGCTTAATCTACTTGTGAGCAAAACTTTACATACCTCATGTTTCATTCAACTGTCACAGCTACCTGAGGTCGTAGCATTATCCACATTTTATAAATGAACAAAATGTAGACTCAGACAGCTGGCATATGTATCTTACTGAGGGCACCTTGGTCAGTCAGTGGAGGCTTTGGGATCTGAATCCACCTGCATATCCCCAAGGAAAGCCTTTACATTCGCAGAGTCTCACAATGCCCCTTACACTGTGGGAACTGCATTACATCCTTAACAGGCTGACCTTCTCTGCAGAAACACCTGCGATACTATAGCGTGTTAATTCAGGTTCTCATGATTTTGCTACACCTACTATAAGACCCTCCTAATGAGTCTCCAAATCCCTAGCTCATTGGCCCACATGCCACTGCTAGAAGTAGTTCTCCAAAAAGTAAATTAAGCATGTCACTCCCCCAACTGAAAATTCTTGCCTTCAAGATTATGCCCAAACCCCTTGTCATCTGCCTACATGGTTGCTACCCTCCTATGCCTCCTCCCACCACTCCACTCTCCTACAGGCGGCCTGGGCTCTACTCCTACCCTGCAATCCCTACTGGCATCATGCCTCTTGCCTCTCTGCCCTGACACATGTGCTTCCTTCTGCCCAGAATGCTCTTCCTGACCCTTTTTACTTAACTAGTTCCTACGTGTCCTTTCGGGCCAACCTGCAGAATCACCTGCTCTCAGAAGCTTCCATTAACCTTCACAGTTTGATTTGAGTGGGTCTCCGGTATGTTCCCACTGTGTCTTGCTGTTCTTTCTGTCATGGCACTTACAGCGGTGTATTAGAATTGGATACCTGTACAAATGCTTTGCCCAGGCCAGGCCAGCCCAGGATCACTGGCCAACTGAGTTATGTTTTTCTGGTGCTGGTCCACTACGGCTGGACCTTGTGTATCCTTGAAATTATTTTCTCATGTTTGTGTGAGTCCTCATGTGTCTCACGTTTGCTCATGAATAAGTCCCTTTGCCTGCACCAGCGACTGAGATCCACCTGTAGACTATTTCCAGTCCCTATTTCCAGGCAGTTGCCCCTGGTAGACTACTTTTCCTTCTACTACTTAGTGCAGAGGCTGAGCCTGCTGGCACCTACTTAGCATTCCATGCCTTTCCTCAGCTGTGGCTGAGTCCACTCTGTGCCAGAGTAGGCCAAATATCTTGCTCCTGTCAGATATTTGTGTGAAAACAGTTCTTTCTATTTTACTTTGATTTTCATTTATAGCTCCTGCTCTCAACCAAAGCTTCATATATCCAGAGGACAAATGAGGTTCAGGCACCATTCTATTGTCAAGGTCACCCTTCCATTTTGATGACCTAGACCATAAATTTGGGCATAGCTTGTCCTTACTCATTATATTTCAAGAGAAGTTTTGCCCCAGTAGGTTTTTTATTTTCACATTCAAACAGACTCCTGGTGGGTCTATCTCCCCCAGTTTTCTAGACCTGTCCCTAAAACTCCAATCCCAGAAATAATCTCAATTTAGTTTATTTAGCAGTTGTGGTATCCCCACTGCTTTCTCACCCATAATGCCAGGCACTGGGTATAAAGAACCAAATAGGACATGGCTGTTATTTCTTTATATTGGAGATACTATTATATCTGAATCCTTCACAGACAGAAAAAAATGCAGACCTTCCAGAGCCCCCCACTTGGTAAGAGAGAAAACTCAAGGAACTTTAGTTGTTCAAGATTTTACATAGGTGTGGGCTTCCAGCAGTCTTCTTGCCTCTTCCAGCCCTGGCCACCTAGCCTACACAGGGCAGGGTGAGGGGTGAATGTCAGAGCTGCACAAAGCGAACCACTGGGATGATCAGACTGTGGTTGAACCTCTGTAGAAAGAAAGTTGTATATATGCATAGAAGTTTCTAAGCACCCTAAAGCAGTAAAATATTCTCCTGAATCCAACATTTCACAAGAGTGCTCACTTCTTGACAGGGCTGACTTGGTCTAGGAAAGACAGAGGAGAATTCAGCCAACGGCCTCCATAGAAACCTGCTTTTCCAAGAAGGGGATGTGTATCTTCAAATCCCTTTCTTTTCCTTCAGAAGCTGCACTTTGCTAGATCCAGGGCATTTTATCCAAATGAGTGTCTTCATAGAGAAGTCCGTCCCCAGAAACTTCTACACTGTAGCCTAAAACCAGTTATCTGGCAAGCCAATTGGAGGAAGTCTAGTTGTTGGATAACTACTGACTAAAAGTAAGGCTAGAGAGCTCTGTGGCCGGACTCGGGAAACAAAAAGCATATTTTCCCCCAGACTGGAAGGCTGATGCTTGGCTTTTAGAAAAACAAGCACATCCCCAGTGCCAGGAGTATAGCCGTTGCCATGGTACCCATCCAGTCAAAGCTTTAGATGTTGCAGAGGCTGCACAGAGACCAGGTCCTCCGAGCTGACAGTGACAGTAAGATGCAGCCACTAATTATATATTAAAGCAACACCAAAACTCCCTCTGACATGCTGCAGATGGTGTCATATTCTGAGGTAAGCTCTAGGCAAGAACAGAGCTCCCGTGGATAAATTCCTTGTTGCACAATGCTGGGTCACATTTGGGGCAACTAAACCCCATCTATGGAACATTAAGAGTGTCTGTCTCCTTTTGTTGTCCCTAAAGTAAATGCTGTATTTCTGCCCCCTTTTTTTTTAACCTCTAGGGTATTAGGGTATTATTTTTTCTTCACAGTATGATCTTAGATCCATTTTCCCAATTCCCTTATTTAACACATGAGGAAATTCATGTTCCAAGATATATGTCACCTTGCTCAAGTTCACACAGCTAGTAAATGGTGGAGCCAGAAACCCATGCTTCCCTTATCAGTGCTCATTGATTCCACAGACTAGTGGAAACTGTAGGTCATGTATCAATTAGGAATGATTTTGGCTGAAAATAACAATAAAAACAACAATAACAAAGAGCTAAAAGCATCTTAAACTACAAATAAATTAAATGTGGACATAGTAGGTCTAAAACTGACTCAAAAGTAACACAGGGTGGGGACTCTGATCAGCGTCTCTGAAGTTTTCATGACCTTCTGTTCTGGCTGAGATGCTGATTTTCCCAGGATGGTATCTTGGGGGCAATGAAGAATGAAGCCAACAGACAAGAGTACAGAGCAAACAGCAAAGCTTTTAATGAGGGACAGAAAGAAGACAGCTCCCACTGATCAGAAGGGGCTCTAAGGGAGGAAGCTGTTTGGGTGGTGTGTCCAGGGGATTATAAGCACTGGAAAGGAGGAAGTCCACCTGGCTGCCTAGGACTTGCTGTTAGGGCCGGACTGGGAAGTCCACCTGGATGCCTAGGACTTGCTGTTAGGGCCGGACTGGGAAGTCCACCTGGCTGCCTAGGACTTGCTGTTAGGGCCGGACTGGGAAGTCCACATGGCTGCCTAGGACTTGCTGTTAGGGCCGGGCTGGGAAGTCCACCTGGCTGCCTAGGACTTGCTGTTAGGGCCGGACTGGGAAGTCCACATGGTTGCCTAGGACTTGCTGTTAGGGCCGGGCTGGGAAGTCCACATGGCTGCCTAGGACTTGCTGTTAGGGCTGGACTGGGAAGTCCACCTGCTTGCCTAGGAATTGCTGTTAGGGCCGGACTGGGAAATCCACCTGGTTGCCTAGGACTTGTTGTTAGGGCTGGGCTGGAACCAGAAACTCCCCTTGTTTCTCAGGCTGGCCATTCTAAGGAGTGGTTTCTTACACGTCCTGCTTGGCCAGCTGACCACAGTGCCTGATGTCAGCACTCCACCCCACTTGGCCAGTCTCTACCAGGGCAACATGTCCTGTTCTACCTATTTCACCAGTTACCTTCTGCCTCACTTCCTCACATGATCACAGAATGGTCATTGCAAATGCAGGCATCAGGTCTACATGAGGATGTCCAAAGCCAGGAGGAGTGGACAGCTGCATAATATGAGGAGGAAGGTGAAAAAGAGCTATCATGATGGTCTTCTCTCCTTTTCTCTTGTCTCAACAGATTAAACCAGGTTATACAAAAAAAAATGTAGCTGCAAGGGAGGCTAGATAGTTAGCATTTGGCTTTTCTCAGCTACTGTAATGGGAGGTAGTTAATAGAAGTGCATTGGAATGGCCCCTAAGTAGCCAACCAGAAGTTTCTGTCACTGTCCTCACAGCTCCACTGAATCTTTGCTATACGGCAATTCCTTGATTCAGGACTCATAATTTTTTTCTAGAATTACTCTAAGAGCCTGCTAACTGCTATTTGCGATCCATGATGTAGCCCTATGATGGAAGGGTTTGGATGGGTCTCAAGTTGTCTTACACATGCCCTTGAGCATTTTCCATCACAGAACCTTACTAACCATCCATGTATTTTATCCATAAGCATTTTGAGGACAGTTGTTTAGATTTTCTATTCTTGCACAAGTGCAAAATGTTCCCAACAAAAATATAGCAAGAGAACACACTGTATTTTTTTCCCAGACCACCATTCTCACCCTGCTTAGCCCATGTCATTTTATAAAGCTCTCCACATGATCTAAATCCCAGATAAATTTGAAATATATCTTGTCCAGAAGAAGAAGGAAACACCATACTCAAATGCTAAAATCAAGAGTGAAAAAAAAATCCTGACAGACTTACACATTGATTACATGGAGATTTAGAGAGATTTTTTTTCTTTCTTTCATTTAAATATAATCATTTCAGTCTGGTTGCTGGTTTTCAGATTTATTGACTTGGAAAATTAAGGCATTCCTATGGGGTATTTTATACGTGTAGCTTAATAAAGTCATTGCCTATGTGATTTAAAGGCCCAGACTCACAAAGCATCAGAACCACAAAGGAGGGCTATTTTTTTTTAATCCATACACAAGGGCTGGAAAGATGCATCAGTAGGAATGCACAGCAGCACCTCCTAAACATTGCAACCTCCAGAAGGAACCACAGACATTGTATTCTATGTAAACAGAGCCCCCTGGAGCTTTGCAGCAGCAGCCCTAACAGTACCTGCTCAAGAATGCAGCAAACAATACTCTTATTAGCTTGAGAGCTAGTCCCTACCAGATCTGTGCTCACAGCAGTGAGACAGTCTTTTCAGCTGTTGCCAGTGCACAAATGTCAAGGTCATGCATAGACAGGGTTGTCCTGCTCAGAGCACAAGCTGACTGCACCCTTAGGTGAGCAGTTGCTCCTTCAGTCTTTGTAATGTGATGCATACCTCTTGTTTTTAAATGACAAAAAGAAAGGACCGCTGATGTCTCAAATGTCCCTCCCTACATAGAGAATAAAGACAAATGGCAGAATAAGGAATGAAGTTTTGACAAGGGACAGAGACAAGTGCTAGGAAGAGACTGAGAAGAACCGGGGCACACAGCTATGAGGTCTCTGAGAGAAGGATGTAGGTTGTTCTTCAGGCAGAGAACATGCCAACTTGCAGGACCTGAATAGAGTATATTGGAACAGAGAAAAGCCACTCCAGGAGTTAGATTAGTCCATGGGGAATCAGACTGAGCAGAAGAGAGCAGTCACAGAATTTCTATTGTGCTTTTCATTCATTCAGCAAAATTGTATTATGTGTCTATTGTGCCATGCACCGGGGTGGCATTCAGCAGTGGAGGCAGACGTAGTCCTTGTCCCCAGAAAGCTGACAGTCTGATGGGTAAGGCAGACATAAAACAAGCAATCACACAAATAGAAACCAATTTTGTTAAGCAGAAACACAGGCATGAGTGGGATGAAAAGACGATTTGTTAAGCAGAAAGCCAGAAAGGACTCAGGCACTTTAGAGTGTGAGTTCATTCCACATACTCTGAATCTGGGTTGACCTTGAGACTTGCTCTAGGTAATGCAGGTAAATAGGGCAGAGACAAGGGACAAATATGATGATTAATTTTCCTGAAAAATGCTGAGATCAGCATACTAAGAACAAGGGGATTTACCTTAAGGCTAAGATTCCATTTTTGAAAGAGAATTGGGAAGTCAGACTAGCATTCTTTGGTAATTAGCCATTGACTTATCTTAAGGCAAGGCCAGCAGTCTTACCTGATGTGCTCCCTATACTTGAGAGCGGCCACTATCCGAGAAAGAAACAAAAGGTTTGTCCTGCAGAATTACCTAGAGGACTAGCTACAGACAATGACATCCTGTCTCTCACCAGAGATAGAATCATGATATGAGACTCCCCGAGAAGCCTACACACCCGACGCTTTACCTTTGCCCCATTCTTGAAAACCTTCTAAGGCAGAATCCTAAGCCCTTAAGCACACCCCCTACTCTCTGAGGCCGCTCACACTCCCCTTTCTCAGTGCGTATTTCCAAAGTCTTTTTACTTCTCAACTTACTACACTTGGTCTCCGGGCTCTTCCGGTGGTGTCTTGGGCACTTGGCTATTCCATTCTGTTTCCCAGACTTTAAGCACAAATCCTCCCTCACTCTGTCCTCCAGATAAGCCGGTAAGCCTGCCTTGGTCTGCCTTGACTCTGGCCCGCTCCTCCCTTGGAGTGTATTCAAATAAAACTTTCTTTTTATTTTTCAAATAGAACTGTCTCTGCCTTTCAATTCTTTGTTGCAGAAGAGACAGGGACCAAGGTGAATAAACTAAACCCGTAACTATCACATCTTTCCATGACTTTCCACTCTTCATCAGACCTATAATAAAAACACTCAAGTTTAGCCATTTCTTTAGGTCTTCGTTTCCTTAAGAAGGATCCTGTGTCACGTAAAACTTAAATAAGTCTGTATATTTTTCTTCTGTTAATCTCTCTTTGTCAGTTTAATTTTCAGACCCAGCAGGGATGCTAAGAAGGTTGAGGAAAAATTTTCCTTCACTGCACAAACATTTCAAAGGAAAAATACGGGGCACCAGGAAAGTGAACCAATCAGGAACAGTAGTCACAAAAATCAAAGAAAAACAGGAAAGTGAAAAACAAAGGAGCGTACAGACTGAGGGAGAGGGTATCCGGGGAAGTGGTGGTTTGTCGCAGAACCTGGACTGGCTCACCCGACGGAAGAACCAGGCGGCACTCAGAGGGCTTGGAGGGTGGGGGTTCATTTCACACCGGTGGGCTCAGAGGAGAGTGATCTCCAAAGGTCTGAGCCCCGAGCGCAGGCAAGGGGAACAATTTATACTTTTCTACCTCCGTGTAAGTGGCAGTCTGGCAAGTGCAGCAAGCAGGGTGGAAGAAGAACCCAGAAGGGTCCCAAGCACTGAGATTCTCCTGTGAGCCCTATTGGCCATGTTGAAAAATGTTATTTTCCGTATCACTTCCCCCTCTGATGCCTCTCTAAACATTTTGATGTATGATAGCCCAATAGCCTTGCCGAGCCAGTCCACAAGCGGCGGCTCGATGTGTAACAGTGTTCTCTGTGAACTTTATGAGGGCGTTTAGTGTGCAGCGGCCAGTGGTGACCAGGAGGAGGATGGAGAAGAGGGCCCCAGCCAGTGGGAGCAGCCAGGAGGACCCCTGGCTGAGTCCCCACGTCTCCTCAGTCTCTAATACCTTTCTCCTTTTTAATATTCTTTCTTTTAGTTTTTTTATTTTTGTGCCTACTGTTCCTGATTGGTTCTCATAATAACAGCGCTCTTCCCCTAGGAATACACAGATTCCTCCCTTTTTAGCAGTGAGCAGGTCTAGGGCTTATTGGTTTTGGACTACGACTGCTGCAAGCAAATTAATCTGACCTTGCAGGGAAAGGAGGGAGCCTGCAACCTTTTCCACGTCCTCCTTTAGTTCTTGAGAAAGTTTGTGATAAAAATGGAGCGAAGAGCCTCAGCTAGCTGCCCCTGTTTCAGCTCCTGCAAGTGTTCCTGCACCCAACAAAAGCACGCTTAGAACCACCCACTTTTGTATCCTTGGAAGGGGGCTGAGAAGTTGCTCACCTCTTGGTCAGACCAGATAGACACGTCGGGGGTGAGGGGACCAGCATGCGTGAACCTGTCCAGTTGATCTGGCGGCATCGGAAGGCGGTACTTCCACACAGGAGAAAAATTCCTGAGGGGGCACAGTAAGTTTCTGCTTGGTCTTCAAAGGGGGAAGTTCCTGCCCTTTGGACACCTGGCAGGGGTCACAGCGCAGATTGAGCACTATTCCTGGCACAGGTCACACGCCACTCACTTGGTGCCAGACCGGCTGGTGCAGTACAGCTTCTTAAGGAGGGCTTCCAGTGCGGTCTTTCCCAGGTGCGTGAGCTGAAGGTGCTCGCTGACTTCCTGTCGCAGTTGGGACAAAGATGCATCTGTTGGGCAACACCCACCACCCTTTTGTGGTTAGGGTGGCGCCTTCAGCCATGGCCCAGTCTTTCTCCTTTTCATTGTATTTGGGTGAAGGGGCCTCCACTGGGGGTATTGGGGCCTTTGTGCGGGAAGGAGCTTCCCCTGTCTCCTTACTGGCCGCTGCTCTAGCTGCCTCATCTGCCAGCCAATTCCCCTGTGTTAGAGGGTTGTTCCCCTTTTGGTGTCCTTTGCAATGTAGAATTGCTACTTCTTTTGGGAGCCAAACAGCCTCGAGGAGTTTCAGTATCTCTTCCTTGCTACTGATTGCTTTTCCTGCTGCACTGAGGAGACCTCCTTCCCTATAGATTGCCCCCTGTATGTGTACTGTGTGTGGCAAAGGCGTGTCGGGAGTCAGTGTAGATGCTGGCTGGCTTGCTCTCGCTGACAGTGAGGGCTCGGATTCAGGCATGTAATTCGGCCCCTTGTGCTGACCAACCGGCCGGTAGGGCTTTAGCTTCTAAGAACTCAGTGGCAGTGGTCACTGCATAACCTGCTCTCCGGACACTTTCTTGTAAGTGACTGCTGCCATCACTGACTAGCGTGAGTTCTGGATTATGTATTGCTTGGTCCTGAAGATCCCGACGACTCACATAGACTTCCTCAGTTACCTCGGAACAGTCATGATCTGGTTTCCCCTCTTCGGTGGGGAGGAAGGTTGATGGACTCAGTGTCCATACTGTTTCAAGGCTGACCTGCGGGTTTTCGCAGAGGAGTCCTTGGTATTGCACTAGCCAAGAATCGGAGAGGAAGCAGTGTCCCCGTGTGTTCATGAGGGACGCAACAGCATGGGGGACCTTGACATTCAGTCCTTATCCCAGGGTAAGTTTGTCTGCCTTCTTAATGAGTAGAACTGGCCATTAGTGCCCTGAGGCAGGGTGGCCATCCTGCCACAGCTGGGTCCAGTCTCTTTGACAAGGATGCAACAGGCCACTGCCAGGGGCCAGCAGTCTCTGTGAGAACCCCGAGGGCCACTTTTACCTTTTCATGTATTAAGAGATTGAAGGGCTTTTCTATGTCTGGCAGGCCTAGAGCTGGTGCCTGTCCTAAAGAAACCTTTATTTCCATGAAGGTGGCTCTTGCCTCTTCTGCCCAGACAGGGGCTCTCGGTCTGGCCCCTCCCCAGGAGGCTGTAGAGGGGTCTTGCCATTGCCGAGAAACCAGGAATCCAGATCTGGCAGAGCCCTGAAGTCCCCAGGATTCTTGTAGGCACTTCTTTGTCTGGGGCTGGGGTGAGGAGGTAAGGACTCTTTTCCTCTCCGGCCCTAGTGCCCTTTCTCCCTGGGCGAGGAGAAGCCCAAGTACCAGGCTTGCTGCTGGCAGATTTGTGCCCTTTTCCGTGAGACTCGGTATTCTGAGTCTGACAGGAGTTGCAGGGGGGCCGTCACATGCTCCGTACAGCTCTCTTGGATGCCACTGGGGAGGAGGAAATCATCTGTATACTGGAGGAGGGTACAGCACAGGGCTTCCCTCAGAAAGCTGGTAAGGTCTGCAGCCAATGCCTCTCCAAAGAGAGTGGGTGGCCCTTGAACCCTGGTGGAAGCTGCATCCATTTTAACTGTATCTGCCGCCCCGTATCCAGTTCAGTCCCTTCAAAGGCAAACAAGGGCTGGCTCTGGGGGGCCAGCCAGAGGCAGAAAAAAGCATCCTTTAGGTCTAGGCAAGTAAATCACTTGGCAGACCCTGGGATCCGGCTGAGGAAGATATACAGAATTGGGGCCAGCAGGTGCACCTTCCTGATGACTCGCAGGTCCTGAACAGGCCGGTACTCTCCTCCTGGCTTCGTGACTGGTAGGAGCGGGGTGCTCCAAGACGGCCGGCACTCGACTAGAATGCCCGCCTCTCCAAGTCTGATCAACCGTTCCTGGATGCCTGCTCTTGACTCTTGTGAGAGGGGGTGCTGCTGCTGTCTCTGGGGCTGGGTCCCTGGAGTCAATTCTACAATGAGGGGGGCCCGGTTATGGGCAAGTGCAGATGGGTTGCCTTCCACCCATACAGAGGGGAAGGCAGCTCTGAATTCAGGTGCGCTACTTGAGAGGGCCTGGGCACAGAATAGCCTCCATTCCTCTTCCCTGGGTGCGGTTATTGCCAGTATGAGGGACCCTGGCTCTTCCTGCCCTGGTTTAGCTTGAGGCTGGTACGTCCAGTTCATTCAAAAGTTATTTGGGCTCCAAGTTTCAAGAGTATATCTCATCCAGGAGGGGAACGGGGCACTCAGGTCGGTAGAGGAATTCATGTTGGACCTTGGGGCCCCCAAGTTCACATTGGTGGGCTTGGCAGAAGTGTGCTGAACGCTTTTGTCCCGGTGACCCCGAGGATAGCTGCAGTCCTTCCGCTGAAGGGGTCTACGGGGAGGGTGACCACAGAGTGTTCGCCCCTGTGTCAACCATAAAAGTCATGTTTTGGCCCCCCACTTTCATTCTGACCGTGGGCTCATGGTGGCCGAGAGGGAGAGAGCCCGGTCCTTGTCAATCTGAGTCTGTTCCTGCCAAGCCAATGAGCTTCTCCCCGTGAGGTTCTTCCTGGTAGCCACCGGGCTTCGGGACCTTCCCCCGGTTGGGGCATTCGTTCTTCCAGCGCCCCTTCTCTTTACAGTAAGCACACTGGTCCCTGGCTAGGGGGGGTCCTAGGCCTCCCCACTCTCGACAGTCTGTTTCCTTCTGCCTCTTGGTGACCCCTTTCCTTTAGGGCAGCTGCCAGGAGGCTGGCCTTTCTCTTCAATCGCTTTTCAGCCTCCCGGTCAGCCTGAGCTGTGTTCGTATACTTTGGTGGCAATTTCCATCAGCCGGGTGACGTCCAGCCCAGCAAAGCCTTCCAGTTTCTGGAGCTTTTGCCTGATATCCAGGGCAGCTTGGGCCATGAGTGAGGTGTTGTCCGTTTTCTGGCCCTCTCATGACTCAGGGTCAAAGGGGGTATAGATGTGACAAGCTTCACACAGCCTCTCATAACAGTCCCCAGGAGACTCTCCTAATTGTTGGGTGACTGAAGATATTTTGGTCATGTTCATGGGCTTTTTGGACCCGGCTTTATTCCCTTGGAGGAGGGCTTCCTGGTATCAGCAGATCTGCTGTTGTCCCTCAGTCAGGATGAAATCCCACCTGTGGTGCTCCTCAGGGACAGCAATTTCAGCCCATGCACCCCGATCAAGGACCCCGGCTGGCGCGCATTCTTCCGGGTATTGGCAGGCC
Organism: Phataginus tricuspis; assembly: GCA_029783875.1. Classification (NCBI taxonomy): domain Eukaryota; kingdom Metazoa; phylum Chordata; class Mammalia; order Pholidota; family Manidae; genus Phataginus; species Phataginus tricuspis. The sequence continues at coordinate 5,152,562 of JAQQAC010020790.1, read as the reverse complement.
CCTCTGATAACCTGCCTTCTTTCTTCCACAGTGAATAGGGTGCGGAGAAGCTGTTGGCAGTCTTCACAGGTCGGCCGATAGGTTTGGAAGAGGGATTGCGTGAGCTCAACCAGGGCTTGTGGCTTCCCTGAGTATGACAGGGTGCTGTGGGTCCAGTTGAGGTCAGTTGTGGAGAAGGGTTGATAGCAAAGCATGGACCAGCCTGGCTGGGTGGTCCTGTCTTCACCATGCCTCTCAGGCTCCCGTGTCTCTCATACTGGCATCTGAAGGGTACCTGCGCCCAGTCGAGGGCTCAGTCTGTCTGCTGGTCTGGGAGTGAGTGAGTCCACTGGACCTGGAGGTGTCTGGGAGACCGATGGTGGCAGAGTGTCTGGGGTCAGGGGGCTGGGTGCTGATGGCCTTGGGGGCGCATAAAGTGGAAGCGATACAGGTTCCTCCTCTGGGTCACTAGGAAGAATTTGTGAGGCTCAGGCTTCCATTGGTCTTCTGTAGGCCGCTTTGTCAAGGCGACTAAGACCCTACCTTGTCCCTGCCTGTTGCAAGTGAATCACACCCAAGGGGGAAGGCAACTCCTAACCAGGAGTGAATATATGTGAACTGATCGGGGTGATGTGGATCTCCAATGATGACCCGCCAGACTTGGTGAACCGTTGGGACACCTAGGTTCCTTCCGAAGGCCATCCTACACCAGGGGTGGGCCATTTGGATTCAAGCAGGGTTTTCAACCTGCCAGGAGTCATTTTTACTCCATAGTCCCCCAGGAATTCCTTCCTGAAATTTCTGATCATGGTGTCGAGAAGGGCAGGTTTGCTGTGTCCTGACCCCATGATGTGTCGGTGAGACGGTGCTGCAAAGACAGACAAGGGAGGGGGGCTCCTTTCAGAGAGGAGGCCAGTCGGATGCCCGTCCGTTCGCTCTCCTCTCAGAGAATTTGGTCAGCTTTGACTAAGGTGCACCCGTGCAAGACCTGGGCCAGGTCAGCTGAAGCTGGGTCACCGTGATGTAGTGGCAGCCGACCGCAAATACGGCAAAAGGCCCACTCTGAGTCCATAGCGCGGGCCGTGGAATCACAGATTCAGCACAGACTGAATGGTTTCAGTTGCCCTGTACACTCACTCACACACTCAGACCAGATTCTAAACATTCTCTCCCTGGGAATCCCTACCTGTGGGACCCCTAAGAAGTCTCCGGGAGGTGGTCAGGCTCCCCTTCCACCCCAACGGGTGGGTCTGACTGGGTCAGGGGTCCCAGGCCTTACCGTAATTTTTCATTACCAGGTCCTCACCTGCCAAGTCTCCTTGAGTCCGGTGGGAACAGCAGAGCAGGGCAGTCTGGGCCCAACTGGCAGGAGACTGCCGAAAGGTCAGGCAGGGCACACCTTCTCCATTATGATCACCTGTTCCATCACCGCCCCACCATTGCCCCAAACCGGTGGCAACAATGGGCACATTCAGGGAACCAAATGTTATGGAACCTGGACTGGATCTCCTGACAGAAGAACCAAGCAGCACTTGGAGGTCTTGGAGGGTGGAGGTTTATTTCACACCGGTGGGCTCAGAGGAGAGTGATTTTCAAAGGTCTGAGCCCTGAGCACAGGCAAGGGGAGCAATGTATACTTTTCTACCTCCGTTTACATGGCAGTTTGGCACGTGTGGCAGGCAGGGCAGAAGAACCCGGAAGGGTCCCAAGGCGGGGGGGCTGAGGTTCTCCTGTTAGCCCTATCAGCCATGTTGAAAAATGTTATTTTCCTTATCAGGTTAAGCCCATTTGAAGGAAGAGTAGCATCCAGCTGCGGCAGGGGAACAGCCTGTTGGGAGGCCCTGTGTATGGAAGAAGGTGTCACTTTTGAGAATGGGAAGGAGGCCATTGTGAACATGAAACATGGTACTGTTAGAAATGGCATAAAACTATGTGATTTATTTCCAGAGGAAGTCTACATGTCAGAACATATACCAGGGAGTCACTCTGGCTGGGAGGGGGAGGGAGAGGGAGATTAAGATAAGAAAGAGGGGGCTGTACATCTCTTTGAAATAAACAGAAATGCAGAAAAAGTTTTAAACCAGCCAATGAAATTAAGACAAATGTAAAAAAGCGCCTAATATAGATATAATTTGTTCAGGCGACATCTGGGAAAGTGAACCCTGTAGTAATCTGCCTATAAGGAACCAGGGGAGGGGCTCACAGGCTAAGGAATGAATGGCTTGTAACCGCCCTGAGTGTGCCTGCTTACCAGACCTCCAGTCTTGAAAGACCATCATGAAAGCATCGCTCTGCTGTTCTCTCTGCCTAAGTTTGGGCCAGTGAGCACGTTTCTCGCAGTACCAAAAAGCGGAGAGCTCTGACTGGCTATGACATGCAAGGGCTTTTACAGAAAAACCTCCTTTCAGATCCTGAAAGGTTCTAGGTAATACCCATTGCACAAGTGCCCCGGGTCAGCTCATCAGCCGTCGTACAGGAAGCCACCTTGCTTTTAAGACACAGCTCCTTGCTCTGAACCATCAGTAGACTGTAAATTTGTGGCTCAAACAAATTCAGAGGTATTTGTAGGGGAAGTGCCAGGGCAGAGCGGGCCAGTGGCTTATGAAAGATGACCTAAGTAAGCTATTTTCAAATGGAACCACAGCAGCCATTTCAGAGGAACTACCTTGTACTGGGCCAGATTGCCAACATTCCGAGAAGTGAGCAAGAACAAGAAAATCCCGTTTGAAAGACTGATAAAAGTGAACTTTTGCCTACTGACCTCTTTGCCTAAGCAATCAATGAAGTACAAATCTAACCCTGCTTGTCAGCATCAGACCTCTTCTGTAAAAGAGCATACCTAAAAAAATTAAAAAATAAATAAAATAAATAAATAAAAAAGCATACCTAATCCCTCTTTGTTTCCATAAAAATGCTGAATCTCATCAGGATTATTTTGGGTTTCTATCTAAATCTGTAGAATGGCAATTCTTTGATCCCACATAAACACTTTGCCTCTTGAATGGGTTTTCTTGTTTCTATGTTGACAGGCTTTTAGAATTGCTGACATTTGGGGCAATGTGTCAGGTTACTGGGGCTTCCCTTGCATCACACGTGGCAACTGCCAACACCAGTGGATAGGGACCTGGCTTCAGACCAAAGCAGAAGCTTCTCTGCAAAGAGCTCCCTCACTTCCTCTCTCCTCCCACTTCAGACCTGAAGGAACCAAAGCTGCCTGGCCTCTCACTTCAAAATTCCTTTGGCTTCATTCCCTCCTAATTGGGAAAGGGAGAAATTTCCATAATATGAATATTCTAATTGTTTCAATTACCTGTTACCTGTTGCATCAGTAATTCTGCCTTGGTTAACAGGAGAGACTGATGCCGGGGTTCTTGTTCCCGAAGCCGAAGAAATGAGCTTAGCGAACAGTCAAGGTAGGAGAGCAAGGTACAGGCTTTTATTCAGAGACAGAGTGAAAGGACAGAGCTCCCGGCTCATGCCAGGAGGGGACAAGAGAGCCTGGGGTGGTGTGTTGTCTAGGGGGTTTTATAGGCAAATGAGGATTTTTCAGGAACATGAAAAAAAAGGCTTAGGGGTGTGGACGTGTACCACTTGCGCTGCCCTCAAGATGGGCTGGGTTGTTCTCTGCTTGCTAGGCCTGTTTACAGTGAAGTCACGGGTTATACTGAGATACTCTTTTTTATTTGTGAAACACTCAAGCATTCTAGGCCAAGTTGCTCCTGGTCTTTTGACTTTTAACTGACCTCACTGAAGATGTCTATATTCTTAGTCTGGTATCTTGATCCTAGAGGATTAGTGTGACCTTGACTTTGCATAATGCTTAACACAGAGTTTCCAAAGGGACTTCTTTGCCCATTGTTGTATTGCTGACTTTAAATATCCCGCCCTGCTTTTTCCAGAGGCCCTCACCCTACTCTGACCACACCCATGGTCCCTGTCTCAAGATGATCTGGGCAAGTTTGAGGAGGCAGCCATCCAGAACCCGTCCAGGGGCGTCTGGAGAGGGGGTGCCTTCAGCAGTTCCGAGTTACATTGCAAATTCAGACCTGGGGCTCAAGCCGCTGATTAGGAAATCAGAACTGAGGTGGCCATCCATCCATTTTGAGCACAAATAGGCCCAAAAAGTTGTTAATTCATTACATTTCAATAAAGGCACAGGCTTGGCATCCAAGGAGCCAAAAATAATTTGTCCTTTTTGTGGGTAAAATTGTAATATTTCCAGAATACCTCGCCTGGCTTTAGAGCATTTGTATATCAACAGGAGTTACTCAGGGGTGGAGAGAAGGTCATCTCCATATCAATGGATAATTACCTGGGCAACTGAGGGCTTATCTGAACCTGAGAGGTAAGGAAAGAGGCCCTGTCTTGCTTCTGCTGGAGTATGAGAAAAAGAGACGGCCCGGACTGCAGTTTGTAAGCAATAAACGGGCTTTAAACTTTATTTCTCCCTTTGACTGATTTTGGTTTTAAAGGTATTTTGCCCCAGGATTCCCTCTCCCCAGACTTACACTTACTAACTTCCAATAAAATGCTAATGTGGAACTTTTAGGGGGGTGTTATTTTCCTCGGTTCTTGTCCCCTCTGCAACAAAGTATTGAAGGGCAGAGACACAGTAGTGAAGTAGAGTAAAAGTTTGATTTAAAGTTACCCAAAGAGGAAAAGTGCAGATGACCTCAGGGAGGAGAGGTGCCCTGAAAGGCTGGAGAAAGATTAAGGCTACGCACTTAGAAAGTGCTGGTGACCTCAGAGAGAGGAGCACCCTGAAAGGTTGGGGGGTTCCCCCTTTTAAGGATTTTTTTAGGAATGTGACAAAGGGCCAGGGGTGTAGACTTGTTAAGTGGTCCCAAGATGTTTATCTTTGATGAGACATTGAGTTTCTTATCAGTCCTCCCGGGTAATTCTGCAAAATTAGCTCAACACAAGGAATTTACTGCTCTGGTCCCCTCCTAGGATCCAGCTTTCTGGTCTGGGAGCATATCTATTCAGGCTGCCTGCCCTGCCTCCAAGGTGGGCTGACTTACTGTCTGTTTGCTAGAGAGTAAATTAAGAATCTTACTTCTTAATTTCTTGGGTTTTAAAATGCAGTTTTAGCTTTAAGGTGGAATCTCCCTGTCTGTATTATGCTGTTTATAGCTGGGCCTTTTAGCAGGCTGAAGTAAATCTTACAGTGGCATGATCTAATTGACATAATGAAGACATGGGCTGTGCTCAGATACTTTTCTTTATCTGGGGAATATTCAAGCATTCCAGGCCAAGCTGCTCCTGGCCTTTTGAGCTTTAACTGATTAACTCATTAACTCAGTCTTTCCTGGGTTTCTAGTTTTAACTGGTTAACTCTGAGTCCCTTGTAGTGGGCTTTCCTGGCCTTAATTCTCTTCTCCACCCTGCTCATACCTATTTTCCTGCCTAATAGAACTAACTAGCTGGCGCTCTTAAGATCTGCGTACCCAGAGGAAGGCTGCTCCAGAACCCTCCAGAATAGCCTTGGGCAAAATAGCAAAGTGGAGGACTGACTGTAACTCCAGGGGCAAAATACCTTTGAAACTGAAATCAGTCAAAGGGAGAAATAAAGTGGGAGAAACCTGTTTTTTTATAAGCAGTTCACTTCTACTTTCCTGTGTCTCTCACGACCCAGCTGCAGAAGAGACCCTGCTGAACCTCTCCAGGTCCAGATAAGCCCTTGCTCGCCCTTGTAATTACTTATTGATGTGGAGATGGACTACTTCTCTCCACCCCTTGGAAACACCTATTGTCTGGAGATTCACTAAAGCCAGGGGAAAGATTCTGGAAATATTGCAATTTTACCCACAAGAACATAAGTTTTGTCTTAATTAAAAATATATAAATAAAATAAAAAAGGGCTCAGTAACGAGAGACTAAATGTACAAACGGACAATGGCCAGATAATATATAAAATAGAACCCTGACCCACAAAGTGCAGAAACCAGCCCATTTTCTACATTAACCAGGCCAGGAAGCCAGCCTGCTATCTATGACAGACTTACAGGAGGTCAGACAGCTATCTTCAGTAAAATCCAGGAAGAAAAACAATTACCCCTATAACGATTGGTTTAAAAAGTCCAGGACTTGATTAATAACTGGCAGCTTCCCTAATATTTGTCTGTTTCCAACTTAGGACCAACTAGAGAAAGCCGGATATGCACTGAATGCCCGCCTCCAGCTTCCCCATGCCAGCTGCCTCCAGTCAGGGCGCACCTGAAGTCTTCCCTTTTTCCACTTAAAGCTTTCCACTTCTCTGCCTGTCTTTGAGTCTCTTCCAAAACACAAGGGACAGTGGCTGCCTCCCTGGCTGGACCAAGCTCTGAATAAATGGCCTTTGCTTGCTGTCATCGATTGGGCTTCTTCTATCTCTGCAGTAGGGTTCCATCACTTGCTGGGTACCTGACACATCCCTGACCACTGTCTTGGGACCTTGGTTGCCTTTCATACAGTCTCCTACTGTATAAAATGGAGTGAGTATTATTGCTAACCTCTGCCTCCATCACAGTATCATGAGAAAGAAGTGTTTTATAAACAGATACGATGAAGCTATAAAGTTATTATTGACGATGTCCACGCTGCCCCTCCACCGCTTCCCCTGCTCTCCTCTTTCCTCCTCTCATTTTACATCTCTTGGTCTTAGTTCAGCATTTTAACTTTAATATATAAAATACATGGGAACCCATTTAACCACCTAATAAATTAAAATTTTGGAAACAGAGACATGTACCACTTTTTCTCCACCGCAGTGTCCCTTAGCCCCTCTTCCACACGTCCTCGTCTCTCTCCCGCCAGGACACCCCCCGTCTGTTTGGGTTTCTCTCCCCAGTTATGCCTTTTGTACCATCAGCGTCTCTCTTCCTCTTTCTCTCTCCTTCCTTTCCTCATTGTTGTTGATGGTTTCTGTTCTTTGATGCTAGATTGGAGAATTTTCAAAATTATAAAATCCTGCAAGTTTTCCTTATTTGAGGACAAGTATCATCAGTCTCGTGGGTCTCAGAGCATTTTAAAAGAAATACAGTTTCATTACTTCCAAGGACAAGAAGATAACACTGGTGGAGAAGAGAATAAGAAAGTCTTGCACTTGAACGGATCAAGCTGTAATTAGCCTATTAATTGTTTAAATGCAAATTCAGTCTCACGAATAGATGAGCATTTCCCTGGTTTGTGCTCTTAATTCCATTAGCAAATCATCTTCTCTTAGATGCATAAAATCCCATTACAGAGTAATATTCATCACAAAAATTAATTCCACGGTCTCCCATAATCTCAAATATTAATCCCTGGGCCGCTCCCTGTGCTTTGTTCACATGATTACAACAAATTTTCCACACATCAGAACTTTGTACAACAGATACCGTCACAGCAACTGGGCCTACTGGCCTTACATGGGGCCGATGGTGGCGATTCTGGGCGGTGGTTCCCAAACCTGAGCGGGATTCCTCATGACTGCCTCGTCCTCACCTTCCCAAACTTCTCAGCCAGGAGATGTGGTGTGAGCAACATGTGAGCATTTCTAACAAGTGCCCAGATTTTACCGATGCTGTCTAAGTGGGGGCCACACCTAGAATGAGCGCCTCAGCCGCTGTACGGACTGCGGCTGATGTGAGCCCAGCCAAAGCATCCCTCCTTCACTGACACGCTACCAAGGAATGAGATTTCCGACAGAGACCAGGCCTCCTGGCCTTAGGAGACGAAAGGTCACTGAGGACTTGCCTTCATGCTAAGGTACCCATGATTGGCATCAGCTCCTAGCAGATCCTTTCTTGAGAGGAAGTTGCAGGAAGAAGGTGATAGCAAGTCAACCAACAAGACAGACCCAAAAGGGCAGAGAGGAGAGGCTGGGAGCACTGAACAAGCTGGGTCCACACCAGCTTATCTACCCCCAACTGACTTTTGAAAGGAGAGCCTCTCTCCATAAGGATTCTCCCCATAATGTCTGTTTCTACTGTCTTTTGGTTGTCAGTGAAAGGAGAAAAGGATTTCTAAGAAAGTCAGGGTGTGGATAAATGATTCCAAATTGCCAGGCACACTTTGAGAATGTTCTTACAGTTCTGTGTGTAGTTATCTCACTCTGATATTAGAATCCAAAGGAATGGAAGTCAGATTTGATAACTGGTATATTTGCTTAGATGTAAAATGAACTGGATAGATTTGTATTGGTTCACTTGACCTGGGGCTCTAAGAAGGCTTTGATTTCTAAGTATCACTAACCTGTGGTCATGGAGCACAATAAAACAGAGCTGAGATAATTAGGTTCCCATTTCTCTGAGGGGGCTGGGGAGCAAGGGAGTGCAATAAGCCCTTGCTGCTGAAGGAATAACTTGGGGTAGAAGGGCCTGTGAGAAGGAGGATTCAACAGACTTGGAGAAAGGCAAGGAGCTCCGGAAAAGGGCTAAGTGCAGGCAAGAGGCCCACCGGCCCGCATTTCGGCATTTCTTGTTTGCCCACATCGTGAGCAGAGGCCACCCTTGATTGCACTGACTTCTTCAGCAAGAAGAAACAGTCAAAATATGTGCATTCAGAGATGGGCCTGGCCCGAGAGTAGCCCTGAAGGGGCGTGAGTGGGGAGGGCACAGTTGCTACCACAGGGCACTTTCTCCATGTCCGCGTGTTCAGCAGAGTTTTTAAAATAATGTGTTGACATGATACTTGTTAAGACAATGATGAAAGAATGTAAAAATGAAAGCAAGACTTCCTACTGAGGCCCATTCTGCTTCTTCAAGTACCCCTGATTAATTTGTGGGTTGACTGGGAGTAGAATGAGAATGTATACTGTAATAAGCAAAGTTTGTAGGTGGATTATAATTTGTAGGTGGAAAGTCCAAGGTGGTGATCAAAGCAGCATAATTTCTGAATCAAACAGTAAGAATGTAACTGCCCCTATGAAGAATGTTACTGAATATAGTAGGCGAGCCAAGCAGATCCTAATGGGTCCAGATTGGTATGGAATTGATATTCTGTGAATACGTTTCTGTGATCACGAGATTGTAATCATTACTAATACATAAATGAATAGTGTATCAGTTACTAGTGTTGTATTAAAGTATTCTTGCGTTTGTGTAGAAAGTAGTTGATTTGAAGCCAGTTATACTATGAATACTTAAAAAGTAGGCTCCTCGTTAATAAACTGATACATAAAGGAATAGTCACATAACAGTGACAAAGGGTCAATATCAGGTGGCGGCTTCAAACCCAAAACGCCGATAAGATATGAAATAAAATGTCAGTTGACACATTAAGAGCACCAGTGACGTGTTACCCGTGACACCTTCTCTCTCTAAAAAATGGTGAGCTACAGATGTTGTCAGAAACAGCGAATCTCTTTCATATTACTCTGAAGCTTATAATAAGGTAAACTCCTACAGCAATGGTGATAAATGCTGGTTGTAACATATGTTCGTGATTTCCTGCTGTTTGATAGTGGTGGGCTCAAGGAATAAGAATGTGAGAAGCTGGAAGGATTGAAATGTGCAATAATGGCACGTTGATTTGGGTAAATAAATATCCGTTGCTGCTCAGGATCTGCCAACTTCTGGCAGAGGGAATTAAGCAAAGAATTTGTAAATATAAAAAATTTAAAATTAAAATAATTGCAGATAACAGTTCATACTGTTTCTATTTCTTGAGTGTCTATCATGCTTATGTAAGATAATTTTGCATGTAATGAAATGTAATTATAAGGCCATGTTTATAGAAATACAGTAATTTTTCTAAAATAGAATTTGCATTTTGAAACTATAGTTGACATGGGTACACCATTATGGCATAATAAATTTTAACCAATAGGTCACTTGGACAAGTTTGTGTAATCGTTTTTACTAATGATTTTTCTGTTAAGAAAAAATCTTAGTAGTTACAAGGTTGAAACTAATTTTGAGGAATTTGACTCTTAAGGGGCTGGCTGTTTTGGTGTTTCAAGTGTATTTTGAATCCATAAGCTTTTACTTAAAATTAATTATTCAATTGTTTGTTATGATGGAGGGTATACTTCTTGTTTTTCAGTAAATGTTTCTCCAATTATAATTAGAATTACTGTTTTTAGTGAAGTAAATGACCCTAAAGATGAGAGAGTGCTTCATGCTGTATAAGCATGTAGAATCTAAATAGTCTGAGTATTGTCATGATAGAGCAGAAAGACTAAAAGTATGTTAGGGAAAGGGAGTTAAATTAACACCTAGGAATACCATTGTAATATGGGCTTTTGGCTTATGTAACCACTGGTATATATCCTGAAAATAATGGGAATTAGTATACAAAGCCACCTGCTCCTATGACAGGATATAGTGGAAATGAGAAAGATACATAATATATACTATGAAGGCTAATTTTATGTGTCAGCTTGGCTAGACCATGGTACCCAGACAGTTGATCAAACACAACTGGAATTTGCTGTGAAGGTATTTTTCAGACGAGGTTATGTGAGTAAGCCTCATCCAATCAGTTGAAGGATTTTAGAAAAAAAACATTGATTTTCCTTAAGGAAGAGGGAATTCTGCCTTTGGACTCAAGTTGTAACAGCAACTCTTCCCTGGGTCTTAAAAATCATCTCACTCCATCCAAAATAAAATCAAAGGACAATTCATTCAAAGAATACTAATAAATGACAGACATTGTCAGAGAAAAATTAAATACTCTAATGATTTTTCCTTGCTTTTGGCAAGAACTTATCTTCACTTTAAGAGAAAACAAAGTACTTGCTTTGCAAAGTTGAAATGATTTGTATTATTCTTCCAAGGTGAAGTGACCCACAGCATTTCATCATCTCAGACTAGCAACATGTGAGGTTTCAAAGTGAAATGCGATTTCTCAAAGGTGAAAACAAGCCCACCACAACAAAAAGTCATAATATTCAAACATACCATCCCTCTAGTTGCATTTTTTCATCCTTCTTGCTTACATATTAAAGGACCCGTGGGAAAAATATCACATATGTTCTTTCATCTCCCTATACATCTCAGTAGCCTGACCCTGTTCCTTAGGAATGTCCAGAATCTACATCTTATTTTCTTAAAAATCATTATCCCAACATTAGAAGGAAAAAGCTTAGTGTCAGCAATGATTTCCTGGGTATGACATCAAAAGTAAAGGTAACAATAGTAAAAATAGGTAATTGGTACTTGTTAAAATCAGAAACAAACGGAGACCGACCTTGAAGATTCCCAGTGCAGACAAAACCGGTTTAGTTATGCAAACAAAGCTTAATTTCGTGTATTTTGCAATATCGACTTGATCTGGATAATTTCTTGCTTGTGCCTCTTCAAATGATAAGTAAAACTTGAACAGTTTCCCATAGGTGATATAAGGTAACTACTGACAGCTGTAATACTGTAACCAATCACTGTGAAGAATAAAGTCACTGTTTTCTCACTACATAAGCTGCTTTCTAACAGTATAACCCTGGGCCTCTCCATGTTCTGGTTGCCAAAGTAGACAATAGAATGGTGGTCACCAGAGGACGGGGGGAAGGAGAGCTAGGTAGTCATTGTTCAGTGAGCATAAAGTTACAGTTATGCAACAGGAGTAAGTTCCAAAGATCTGCTGTCCGATACAGTCCCTATTTAACAAGTTACTGTACACCTAAAAATCTGTTGAGAGGGTAGATCTAATTTTTCTTACCAAAAAGCAGGGAGGTGGGGGGGGATGCAAAACGAAATTTTTCGAGGTGATGGATATGTTTATTACCTTGATTATTACATAAATGCCTACGTATGTCCAACTCACCAAATTGTGTATATTAATTGTGTGCAGATTTTTGCATACCAATTATACCTCAGTAAAGCTGGGGGGTGGGGTGAAAACAGTACCTTGGATTTGGTAAATGCCCAATAATGCCAGCAACTGACATAGCTGTCATAACGTTTATGGTATTACATTGTAATGTATGCTTGTGTCTGTATCTCCTACTAAGCTAAGCGCTGCTTAAGGGCACTGAGCATGATGTTTAGGCCTATAAAATTATGCTTATAAAGATATAATTCTTATGTTTAGCAAAGAATCTGGCACAGAATGGGCCCTCAAAATAAATAGAAGAATGAATGAGCAAGGAAATTAGATTTAGTGATGTATCTGTGATCAAGCCCTGCATTCTTAAAAACCTAACTAGGTCAAAGCACGAACTGCTAAGACATTCCCAGAAGGTTTGAGAGATTCAAGGCACTCAGGGACTGAATCAATGCGTTCACCACTGTGTGGTCCATCGTCTCCTGAACACAATTATAGTGACGCAATTAAAAATATGGACTCTGAGGTTAGGGACTTGAAAGCTGACTCTGCAACTTAATTGTTTTTGGTCTTAAACTCTATGAGTCACAGTTTTCTCATGTACAAAATGGTAATGATTATAATATTGTTTCATTGATTTGTTATTGGAATTAAGAAAAATGATTTATAAATACTGCCTAGAGTAATTCTTGGCATATAGTGTTGAATAAATAAATAAATGAAGTTTTGGCAATGACTTTTCTTAAGTTTTGTTTGTCTAAAAAAAAAATCATTCGCTTTCACTTTCTCTGGTTATAAACAGAGTTCTATGTTGGCAAAAATATTTTGAGTGCTTTAAAAATTTCATTCAGTTGTCCCCAGGCTTTTATTGTGCTTTTTTGTTTGTTTTTTAAGTCTGTGGTCAGGTCTTACTGTTGACCCTTTGAAAGGAATGTATCTTTGTTGTTTTTAAGATGCTCTCTTAGTCTTTGATTTTCAACATTATTATTATGTGACTGAGGTCTGAAGTTTTTATTTCATTTGTAACGTATGGACCCTTTCAATTCTTGAATTGATCCCTTTTGGAGATTTGAACACTTGTAGCCATTGTATCTTCAAATATTTCTGCCCCCTTCCTTTGGGATTTCCCCTCTCTTTTGGGGATTGTAATTACATATATGTTAAAACTCTTCACTGAGACCTACATTTTTCTAACATTTGTGTCCACATTTTCAACTTTGTTTTCTTTGTATGCTTCAGTTTGGGCACTTTGCAGACCCCTCTTCAGCCTGATATATATATATATATATATTTTTTTTTTTTGCATCTCCTCAGTGTGGCAATGGATAGTTTACTGGATACTGAAATACTGAAGAGATTTCCATTATATTAAGTCCTTAATAAGGGGAATTTTTCTTGTGTGTCTTTCAAAAGTTCAGTCTTGAGATACTAAAGAAACAAACTCTGGAGAAATACATCTCATTTTAATTCCCTACTGCAATAGACTCAATGTTTGTGTTCCCTCAAAAGTCATATGCCATAAACCTAATCCCCAATTACAAGTATCTGGAGGTAGGCTTTGGGAGACGATTGGGTTATGAGGGTGGAGCCCTCGTGAAAGTATTGCTCTTATACAAAGAGGCCCCAGAGAGCACCCTGGCCCCTTCTATGTGTCGTTATAATGAGAAAACAGCTGTTTTATGAGCTAGAAAGCGATCCCACCAGACACTGCATCCACTGGCACCTTGATCTTGGACTTTCCAGCCTCCAGAACTGTGAGGAATAAATTTCTGTTTACAAGCCACCCAGTTGGCAGTATTTTGTTAGAGCATCTCAACTGGACTAAAACATTTACTATTTATTACATGGTTTGTTATTGCTGTATGGCATTCATTAACATTTTTCTCTCCTATATATATATTCTGGTTTCAATGCTCTCTGTGTTATTTAACCCCTTTATGGGCCTGCTTCTAAAACCCAGACAGATATTTACCATCAGCCTTATGATTTCTACTATAGCCAATATAGACCCTGGATAGAAATGGGCAGAAAGCTACAAATATTTCTAGCAGATATAGAAGGGACGCTTAGAAAAAAATATTCTGGAGATATAGAAGAGACACTTAGGAAAAAAAAAAAAAGACAGCTATGTTTTTTCCTGGGAATGATGAGAAAGATCTAATATAACTTAAGAGAAGAAAGGAATATTAAGTGAGAATTAACAGAATATCCTCAGCTTAGAACACTCCTAATGTTTATTGTCAGGAACTAAACACCAAGAATCTCCTACGCTTTTAAAAATATAACATTGGCATGCTCAAATATCATTTAAACTCCTCTGGAAGAGGAGCCTTGACAACATAGGAACATTTGTAAACCTGAGACACGAGGGAATATAAACCCTGCATTTTTTGACTATGGATATTCTGAACAGAACTAGGTTTGTTCCATATGAATAAACATGAAGGGGCAGATCCAAGACCGTTCTGCATTTATTTCAGTACTAATTCCCCCTTAAGGAAAATATTTTACAACTGTAGTGAGGCAGTGAGCAGAAATCACGCAAGTTAAAAATGCCTTCAGGTATAACCAATGGCCTAGGGGACCCCAGAGAAGGAAGCCATGTATGCTGAGAAATGACCCAGCTTGGCAACTCTTAGGAAACACTCCAGGAACAGGAACTTTCTGGTATCTGACTGCTCTAACAAGGGCTTCCACAACTCACCTGGTGCTGTTGTCAACCACAGAACCTAAGTTAGAAAAATGTAGCAGGTTCTGAGGAGACACAGATTTTATCCTCAAACTAGAGGCAAGGTAGGTAGGGACTGGGAAGGGTGAGGAGGTGAGAAATGGCAGAAATGCATATGTGGAGAAAAATATGAGTAAATATGGTATAATTCTCTCATTACTAGCTCATCAAGAACAGAACTAATTCTCCCCGACATAGTTTCCTATCAGTGGGCTGCAGAGACCCTTGAATATTAATATTGATCACCTCAGATCTATATTAAAAGAAAAATAACAAATCTGTTTCAGAATTCCCAGGAAATGTTTCTGGATTTCAGAGCTCTCAGGAATCATCTGCCTTCTTTGCTTTCTGCCTCTAAATAAAGCATGTTAAACACTGACTGAGAAATGAGAAAAGCTCCGTCTTGCATTCCCAACACAGTGTGATGACTAAACTCAACTTTGCAAGATAGAATAGATGCAAAGACGCTAACAAATTTAAAAGAATATCAATGTTTCCACCCGTGAAAGTGGTCAGTGTTTACACTGAGGAAAGAAAAATTACTGAGAACCAACTTGTTAAATATGTTCATAAGCACGGCATAAAATGGACAATGACTGAAATTCTCATCTTGTCAAACGGAGGCAAGAATGGCTGGACTCAGATTTCTTTCCTGTGATGGTAAGACCTGAGAAGTCACATTTTCAGGTTTTGTTTACCACTGTTGCTGCAGGAGATTCTGAAAAGCGCAGTGGTGAAACAAGCTAAATGACACAACATCAACTCCATCATCTGTAGCCATTTGGATTCAATTTTCCCTAAAGACTATTTTATTCTCCCCTCTTCCCCCACAGCAACAGACCTCATACCATCCCCTCCACAGCTCTTTCTTAGCTCTTTGACACATGAAATTATTTTCAAGAATATTTTGCATTACTAAAAAGAAAAGGACTGAATAGAATATTATAATTTACAAATCTCACTTGGCAAAATACATGCATATAAATCAACATTTCTGGTGAAGGCCCCCAAACCCTTTCAGTCTCCCACTGAATTCACTCAGTGTTCCTCATATGAATACATTCAGAGGAATAATACATTTTAAAAGTGCCTCGCTTGATAAAAGATGGTTAACAAAATAATTCAACAAGACAATCCCAGCTTCGAACCTCACTTGAGCCTTCAATATAGAGGTGGGGATCAATCATACTGTTTTGTCCTAAAGCTGCCAAGGGGAAGGCCTAAGGGAGAAAAGCATCGAGCCTCTAGCCATGTAAGTAGTGCCATTCTACTCAAAAGAAGACTCTTTACACACACACGCACTCACACATCCGAGGAGACAGTGTGGTAAGAGGAGCAGAACCCAGACAGGGCTGTGGACAAGGGCGGAACTCAGTCTGAATCCAAGCTCTTCACCGTGGTTGATCCACTGTTGACCTTGGTTAAATCATTTAAACTTGTAGAGCTCCAACTCCTTCATTAGGAAAATAGAGGTGATACAATGGAATATTACTCAGCCATAAGAAAGAAACAAATCCTATCATTTTCAACAACATGGATGGAGCTGGAGGATATGTGCTCAGTGAAATAATCCAGGTGGAGAAAGACAAGTACCAAATGATTTCCCTCATTTGTGGAGTATAACAATGAAGCAAAACTGAAGGAATAGAACAGCAACAGACTCACAGACTCCAAGGAGGGACTAGCGGTTACCAAAGGGGAGGGGTGTGGAAGGGCGGGTGGGGAGGGAAGGAGAAGGGGATTGAGGGTATTATGTTTACTACACATGGTGTGGGGATCATGGGGAAAACAGTGTAGCACAGAGAAGGCAAACAGTGAATCTGTGGCATCTTATTACACTGATGGACAGTGACTGCATTGGGGTATGGGTGGGGACTTGATAATATGGGTAAAAGCAGTCACCACATTGTTTTTTCATGTGAAACCTTCATAAGAGTGTATATCAATAATACCTTAATAAAAAAAATTACAGTAAGCAAGCAAACAAAAATAGAGGTGATAAAATCTATCTCCTGGAGTTTTGTGAGGATTAATAAGGTGTTATGTGTACATGAACCCAGCACAGAGTAGGCTCACATCCAATGATGGCCATCATACCTTTCAGCGTCCTCTGTCCCCAACTATAACTGGTAAGGAAAAATACAAGAACCGTAACTCAAGTAATGGTTCTCAAATTACATCCAGTCTTTCAAGCTGTATGCCCCCTGTCTAGGGAGAAGATCACACCTCTTCTTCATGCTCTAGTATTACTGGCTTCTCATGGAAAAGGCAAAGTCTAGACCTCAACTGTCTTACTATTAGCCCATAACACATACAGAGACTAAAAGCATATATAAAACAGTGCATTTCCTCAGATTTGACTTCTGACTGAGGTTGAACCTTAGTTCTTAACCCTTAACACACCCACATAGCCACCACCTGAGCAGGGAAACCCCCGCTCCTGCTCCAGCTTTATCTTTTCCAAAGATCTTTGGGCACCAAAGAGGCTCCTCTTTTAACAGATTGTATGATGCCTACCCCTACTCAGGGTTGGGGGATCTGCTTTACTCAGTCCACCAAACCAAATGTGAATCTATTCCAGAAACAACCTCATGAACACACCCAGAAATAATGTTTAACTGGATGTCTGGGCATCCCATGGCCCAGGGAAGTTCGCACATAAAATTAACCATCAAAGGCCATGGCCCCTGGGATTGCTACATGAAAAGCAGGAGCTTACCTTCCATTGACGTGCTTCCTTCCAGGTCATGGAAATGGGGGCTTATTTCTCATTGGCACACCAGCTTGTATATTTCTTAGTAAACCAAGAATTGACCACACTGAGGACCGGCACATTTGCAGCCAGAGAATTACTTCACACAGATTCAATCTGCTATCTTTCAAGGTATGTGTTGCACATAAGCTAACTTAACGCTTGCTCTCATTCTCTTACCTTGCAAGGCAAGATAACATAACTGAATATTGATAATCCCCAATACATTCAGGTTAACTTGACCTAGAATTCTATTCTTGATGAAGACAGGACAGGGAACACCAGCATAAAAGAAATGGAACAGAACCAATAAAAATGAGGAGTCATATTCTTTCAGGCTGCAAAAAATGGATAATTGCCTATCTGCAGTTGCATATAACTTATACCACACTATAAAATGCATAATACTGAAGATATGTTCCAATTAGTTTACTAACCCTTAAATTATACAAGTAATATATTTTATTAAAACTATACTATATACAGTGTAGAACGCATCTTTTCTCCCCCCTCCCTTCTTTTTTCTCTGGGTAAAAGGCTTTGTGGTATGAGGATAGAGAGTATTCATAAAGTTGCAGTAAATTATTCACCCTTTATGTACCTTACATTATGGTATGCAAATATAAGAAATTTAAGCCCCAGGTTTAAATCAGTGATATTTAAATCAGTAAAATCAGTGATAATTTAAAATTTTTATGGGGAAAAGACAACATTAAATACAGCAGTTTATAATTACTTGAAAGAACTACTACCTATTAAATTGTTTTTGCTTCTCATTAGGGAGTAAGGTGTATTACTTGTAACATATTCTTTGTTCAATTATATAAAATTTTCATATATACTTACAATTTAGATCATTTTATAAAATAACTTTTTCTTTACTTAGCCAAGTAATGTGAATATTTTTTCTTATAATAACTTTGGACACATTTTTTGAACTGCTCTCCACAAAGGTTAATTTACGTATCTACAAGCAATAAGTAAAAATCTTTCCTTGATCATTAGCTATGGTCTTCAAAATAAAGACCTACTTTGTCAACACAATCATTGGAGAAAGTAGCTCATTGTATTGTTTTGAATTTCTTTCACTGTAAATTGGAAAATGTGTTACCAATTTATTGGCTGTTTCCTTTGCAGGTGTTGTCTTGGGGGGCACTCGCCTTGTTCTCACTGGCAAGTGAGAGCTCTCTGTGCAGATTATTAACCCCTTGTGTTCCATAAATGTTGCAAACATTTTTTCTCTTAGTTTATCATTTGTCTGTACATTTTTAAAGTGTTTTTTATGTTCTGAAGAATTAAATCTCCATGACATCAAATCTATTTATTGTACCTTATTGCTTCTACCTTTGGTGCCTGAGCAGGGACTCCTCTACCTTGAATCTATATAAATATCCACCTACATTTTATTCTGTAGCTTATATGGTTCCATTTTTTTATATTTATACCTTTAACATCTGGAACTTATTTAGGTTTAAAATGTAAGCTAGGAAGCTACCTATTCCTCAGCTCCACCCTCACCCCCATAGCAAATCAGCCTATTTATAAATGATTTCGTTTACAATTCATACTTTTAACATAGATTTGACCCTCTTCATCACTTTTATTTATTAAAAAAACCTCCTATACATAGATCATTAAGATCATTTTGAAATTTTTCTTCTTTCATTTTTTTTTTTAATCCATTGTTATGTGATCTGGGCAAGTTCACTGTGGATTCAGCTAGACTGAGAAATGACAACGGAATGTTCCTAGGGTAAAAGAGTTTATATCTGGCTTTAGTCTCCCAGAGGTAGGTCAAGCGCTAGGATCGTGTCTGCATCCAGCAGTCTGCAGGTCCACAACCCACCTCTGTCTCTGCCTCCTCCCAGATCACTGGGCAGAGCTCTTCATACAGTGACTCAGTCAGTAATAGCTCATTGCCTGGGGTGTGGAGGCATTAGTCCAGCAGGGGGCCAGTTACATCACCAAGTTAGGGTCAGGTGAGGATCCTGTCATAGGAACTTCCATTTCCCCACACACAGTTCCACAAAACTGAATCTTCCTTTCAACAACTCTGTCTCCCTAATCAAGCCATCTATGTCCTTCAATAAAATATTTTAACTTTCTTAGATAGGACTGGTTGAACAAGCATTTAATATTTTTAGTGGCTATTTGAAATTGAATCACTTTTCCTTTCATTTTCTATTTGATTGCCATTGTTGCTATAAAGTTTTTGTTTCCTTGTGTGATATAATGAGTTATAAGAAATATATATTTGGCCATTCAGATGACCAAAAAACATTTCTCAGGTATATTTGGTCTTCATCCACTTTCCTGAAAAAGACTTCAGACATAAAAAGACATAAAAGCCAAATGGGTGTTTTGTTATGTTAATGGAGAGTCTTTCAGAGGCCACCCAAGGGTAGGGGCTGGCTACCAGGGGCACCAACCATGTGATTAGAGGGCAGGAACTCTCAGTTTCCATCCCCCAACCCCTGGGAGAGGAGAGGTCAGACGAACTAGAGATTAAATCAGCCAACAGCCAATGATTTTGTCAATCATGACTACACAATGAAGCCTTCACAAAAACCCATGAGAAGACCATTTTGCTCTCTCTCTCTTTTGCATCCTGCTTCTCTGTCAGAGAGAGTTTCCATGCTTGGGTAACCAGAACGTGTCAACGTGCCACGGAGCCAGGCCCCGAGTTCCATGAGAACAGAACTCCTTTATCTGAGACCTTACCTTATGTATCTCTTCATCTGGCTGTTAACTTGTATCCTTTACAGTATCCTTCTTTAGACTGGTAAAAGTAGGCGTTTTCCTGAGTTCTGTGAGCCGCTCTGTTATGGTAGACAGACAGCCAGACATAAGCAGGAAGGTTTTGGGGAACTTTGGCTGGTGTTTACGTTCAGTTAGATGTTTGTTTATATCTTAAACATTCTGGAAGGATGTGGGGAGTGAGATTATAGATAACAGACCCACCAAAACTGGCTGGTTCCAACATGGAAAGGTTGACCCTGAGTTCAGCTCAAAATACACTATGCACTCATTTGTATACTAAAAACCACACTGGTGCTATGACAGTTCCAAGGCAGAACATCTAAGGACAAAAAGAGGGTGTCACCCTGTTTCCCGGAAGTCCCCTTCCTTTCCCAAGAATGCCCTGCCCATCCCTATGAATATTCCACTCCCTACTTAAACTTTAGCCAGAATTCTCCTGGGCTGCTCATCTCTGGAGCTGCCTGTACTCCCTCCTGGAGTGTGTACTTTTGCCTTTTTAAACTACTCTTTGTTTGCACCTGCTCAGCCTGCTCATGAATCCTTTCTCAATCAGAGTTATGAACCCTTTCCCAGGTTGAGGTCTCACCTAGTGCTCAGGGAGCTCTCAACAGGTTGGGGTCAGTCAGAAGCACAAGCAACAGCTGGGGCTTGTGAATGGCATCTGGAGTGGGCAGTGGAGGGCAGTCTTATGGGACTGAGCCCTTATCTGGGGGATCTGCTGCTGTCTCCAGGCAGACAGTGTCAGAACGGAGTTGAATTGTCGGACACCCTACTGTTATTTGAGAATTGCTTGGTGTCATGCATGGGAAAACCCCCTTCTCCACCCACACACTTTGGAATTGGGGCCAGGAACCCAAACAGAGCTTGTTTATTTGTTTGTTTTGGTTTTCTGTCTATTGCATTCCTTAAGATCTTTAACATAGGAGAAAGGGTTGGAAGTATTCCAAAGAATTCAGATTACTTTTAGTTACTATGGTTTGATGATGCAGTGATTGAAATACTGAATTTCTGTTGGAGATTAGTGAAAATTAAGATGAAATTGTTTTGACATCCAAGTTCACAAATCCCAAGTTAAGAACCCTGGATGGCTCTGCATTCCTTAGGCTGTCCTTGGAATACCTGTCGGCGCCCTTGCAGTCAGCTGCCAGCAATCAGGAACATGCCCTTAACCACTATTTGCCCGGGATACATTTTTCATTCCTTTTGTTTCCAGTCTTTCTAAGTCATTTCATTTTAGATAGCTCACGCACATCTCTCTCTTAGACTTGAATCCAGTCCACGAGTCACTCACAATCATCATGGGTATGAACTACTTCAGACTTACCTATGCAATCTTACCTCCCCTTGATATTTTTCCTTCACATTTTGTTTTGCAATTGGTTGCATTTTCTTTCTCCATTTTTTCCTTTTTATAAATTTGGAAGTTTTATGCAACCAATTTTATCCTTCCGGGGTTTTAAAATACATACAAGCTTACACTTTTCTATCGTTACTACCCACAGTAACTTAAGACCTGAAAGCAAACATAAAGGTAGGTATGATTGAAAAGATATTTATTGGTCTCTCTCCAATGCCTCCTACATGCTCCTCTTTACCCTCAAAGACCAGAAAGGGAAAAGGGAGGGTGAGAGAAGTCCTATCCCCTCTCCTTGGGTCTTGGCACGTAATGAGGTATGGAAAACATACAGCTGATAGGACAGAGCAGTTTTCCTACACTTCTTTGCAGACAACAAGTAGAGATGCCCCTTTATAGAATTCTGAGTTAAAGGCAGTCCGTAAAGTTATTTCTTCCTGAGGTAGATTATACTTAAGATTATATTATTTACTTAAGATTATAACACCATTAACTGACTAGTCTGACAATGCAGGCAGGGCCAGGAGCCAGGTCTAGTAGTATTTTACCCAGTGTGAGTGTCCATCTTTCTCCACCTGTCTCTCTACCTGGGTCTTCTCACCTATTTTCTCTGTATTTGGGGCCCCTGGGTTGAAAGACAGATCGTACTCATACAAATATACCCCCCACCCCTGCCTTTGCCATATTAGCATCAACTTGTTAGCTAGTGCCTTTCTTTATCTTCACATTGATTAGATGACAAACATATGTATGTACATTTATATTTGTCTATACCTACATAAATATGCACACGTTTGCAAACAACTTCTATGTCACTACATATATTTCAAGGACTCTACAGAAATGTAATTAAGAAGGTAGAATTGGTTCCGATTCTCTAGATTCAAATCCCAGCTCAGCCATTTACTAATTAAAAATTTAGACAAGCTATTTAACTTCCCTGTTTCAGTTTCCTCAACTGTAAAATGAGAATAAATAATAATAGTGTCTACTTCATGGGGCTCTTCTGGAGGTTACTGGTTGATCCATATAAAGTGTTTAAAGTAGTGCATGGCACATAGTAGGCACTCAGTAAATGTTAGTCACCAGATACTGCACACATAAAGCAAGCAAGTTCACAGAGAGTGTCTCTGACATGGGTCAGAGGCACTACAAAAGGGGAGAGAAAAGGGGTCTCCAACAAGTTGAGCATTTCCCCCAAAGCTCTTTGACCCTACCTGGTTTGGGACACCCAGAACAGAGGAAGTGGCAGTGGGGGATTGTACAGTCCCAGGAATGCACAGGCCCCAGGATTCTTTCTACCCAACCCCCTCTCACCAGGCCTGACTTGCGGTTGGTGATGGTGCACTGCATTCTGGGAACTAACCTGCAAATTTCCTGAGCTGTAATTTTGAGGTGGCAGATTAATGTCTCTGAAATAATCTAGGAGAAGAAGGGATTGGGGAAGAATATTTCTAGACTTCTTAGAGAAGCAAATGTCTTTTGTGGCCAGGGCAGACTCTGGACCCCTGAGGCAGACAGCGGGGATAGGAAACATGTTCTAATGTTTTTATGCTGTCTCTGTTTCCAGAATAAAAGACTGAATAGGAATATTTTTCTCAGTCCAGCTCCATTTGCTTTAAACTTAGGGAAGTTCTTCCCAGTTTAATTGTTTTTAAGTTTTCACTTTTGATGTATTGCAAGCTCTTTTCTTCTTTTGTCATCATAAGCAATTTAAGTGGAAGCTGTTAGACAGCTGTCATTTGAAACAGGAAGAAGCCTCTGCTACCATCTCTTCTAATTTTTAAACTGTGATTAAAGTCCCAGATAATGTGTATGATTCTAAAATAAACAGTAACTGGTTATTTAGTGTCTTTCAATTTTCCCTAGTGTCTGAGAATTTGTTTTGTTGAAAAATAAGCTGAGTTGTGGTCTGTCTTTCAGGAGGGAAAATTTCACAACCTGTTTCCTACTCATTTGCAGTCTACCATTTTGATTATGAGTTCTGAAAAACTGTGTAATGGAAACTTCTTTTAAATTGTTCTGAATTATCAAGCCAGAGCCATCATTTTTCATCTAATCAGCCCAAAAGACTTGTTCCCAGGAGGTGCTTGATATTAGATCTCAGGAAATAATCAATTTTCTCAGGAATTGGAGGTTGTGATTGAGTACAGCTCTGCCATCAGCAGTAGAGATTCAGAGTCCCACATGGTGAGGACTTAGGAAGTCATGTTTCAACCTGGTGACCTGGGGCAAATATTTGATTCTTCTGTATTCAGACCTAGAGGATGCTGTTGTGCGTGGCAGACACATGGCATCCTGTTGGTTTTGAGCCCAACAACCGTTCCCCTGCCTCTTGTTCTAAGCTGGCAGGGCCCGCTTCTCATGAGAGAGGCTGAGAATGTCCGATGCTTACTTTGCCGTCCTCCCTTGCAGCTAGGCTGATGCCATATGATCGGGCTCTGACTAGTGGGGTATAATGAGACGCCTGCTGGGAGGCAAGATTTTCTTCCCTGATGAAGGGTGTTTGTGGGAGGCATTGAGAGGCCAGGAGGCCCCACCTCACCTGATGACAAGAGAGACAGGTCCCACCCCTCTCTTTCTGTGTTTGGATATCGACGTGAGAGGATGTGAATGTGGAGCTGCCATAGTCCTCTCGTGACAAGAAGACGTGCCTCAGGGAAGTCAGACTGAGAGACTGCAAGCATCTGAGGCTTCAGTAATTGCTGAGCCACTGAAATAGCCCTGGGACCACCTACCCCCAGATTTTCTCTTGGGGAAAGAAAAAACCCTTGGGAATACTTATGTCTCCAGTTGTCAATGTCCCATTTCTCTCCACTTCTAGACACACAGAGCACAGTGCTTCCCTGCCACCAAAGCATGGCCCTGTGCCTTGGGATGAAATGTCCCCAGAAGGGCTGTGCGCCATGCCCACTGCTGCCTCCTTGCGGCTCTTCCCTGTGGCGGTAATCAGGGACCTATGCACGTTTACAGAGGAGCCCAAACTCCAAGCAGCCTGAGATGATGAACCGGTGAATGCCCACACAGCTGCTGCAGGGGGCTGCCTGCGGTGAATGCCCACACACAGCTGCTGCAGGGGGCTGCCTGAACCCTCAGCCGACTTGGCACGAGTGAGAAATAAACTATGGAGGTTGTTTTTGCCACAGCATTTTGAAACCTATCGTGCCTGCTATAATCTCCATTCTTTTAGCCACTTTTAGTTTGACATGCTCCTACTTGTAGCTGAAAGCATTCTAATTGGTACAACATATATAACAATTTGACCTGCAAACAACTATTTCTGTAAAATAGAGGGTGGCATTCAAGATGAAAGCATACCTACCATTTTTGCCTCCCCAGCTCCAGTCTCCGTCTTCTAGTACAAACATCCCAATTTGCATAAGGAAACCACTGTCACAGACATGTGCATTCCCTGACCATGTCTTCTCAGCACCACGTCTACTCACACAGAAAGCCACTCACTGCAAACTCCTAAGACTCTGCCTGAGAACTTTGGGCTAGTTATAACAGCATGCCTAATTCACACACAGGGCAAGCCAGAGGTACCCCGGAGTTAATGTCCCAGAAGCCCTCAACAAATCACTTAAATACATATGTTGGAAAATATCCTAGCTTCCTATCGCTCAGCTGAGATAACTCTAATGTGTGTTCTGAACTGTCTTCCTCTGAGATTAAGCTCTAGCTGCCCAGAATGGGAACTGCTTTGTCAACACATCTTCTTTGGCTTCTTTCCCTTCCCTGCCTCTGTTCTCCACTCCCAAATAAAACTCTAGGATCAGCTCTCAAAAGGATTGCTTGCTCCTGAATCCTTGTCTCAGAGTCAGAATCTAGGGGACCCCAAGTCAAGACACTATCCCTCCCCAAATGACCCAGTCTTTTGGGGATTGTCAATCAAGGGGCATTACTTTCTCTGACCTGGAGATTTGGACATTGACTGGAATCACACAAAGGCTATTTTCAGGGAGGAAGAGGCTCTTCAGAAGGTCTGCTCATTAATTCCTTCTTTAAGGGTTCCTGCAGCCCTTCTGACACCTGTCTTTTTGTAGCCAGATCCCTTAGTCGTTTCCCCCAGTTCTACGAGTTACTTCGTATCCTTTCAATAAATTCGTTTTGGGATGAGATACCTAGAATTGCTTTCTAGCACTTGAAGTCAAAGAAACCAATGAATATAGACGGTATGTTAGGCCGCTTTCAGCTTTAAATTTTTGTGATATAAATGAATGAGTTATAAAAAGTATAAGAGCACTAAATGCTATATATTATTCATAAAATTAAATCCATACAAGTTACTTGAAAATGTCAGTGTTTTCATGTTTCTTCACATTTTACCTGAAATAGAATCTCTAGCTGGTAAGAATGTCTTTCTCACATTTCAACACAGTTCCCATGAACAGTTATTGATCTGTGAGAATGAAATAAATTGCTGGTAGTGGGGAGGGGTCATTGTGTTTGCTGTTTTATTTTTCTCTGCTATTAAGTTCCTATTATTGTGTGTAGAATCCTTAAATTACATGTTTTTTTAGAGTAAAAAGTACTTCAGAGATTTCTATGCAAATAAATCTGTGATGCTACAATCATAGAGAAGTCTTGTTATTTATGCCAATCTTACATAGCTGAGCATGAGAATTCCTAAATAGAAGTTATTTAAATATGATTTAAAGAGAAGTTCCTAACGTTCAAATTTAGGACAAGTTGAGAAACAAAATAAATAATGAGAGTAGTGAATTCTTACCAGAATACTATATATATTTACCTAGTCGCAAGTATCTCCCCACAAGTACCAAATATGAAGAGGAAAACAGTAATGTTACAGCGGAGAAACTTAGAAGCCTCTGCCTTATCTAAGTTAACATGAGCCACGAGACAAAACGGCACCGTTGCTTCCTGATTTGATATGCTGAGAAGGTATAATGGTTAATTTTATGTGTCAACTTGACTGGTCCATTGGGTGCCAAGATATTTGGTTAAACAGTATTTGTGGGTATATTTGTGTTTCTAAATGAAATTAACATTTGAATTAGTAGACTGAGTAAAGCAGTTTGCCCTCCCCAGTGTGCCTGGGCCTTGTCCAATCTGTTGAAGACCTGAGTGGAATAAACAGGCTGAGTAAGAAAAATTCTCTCTGCCTTACTATCTTCAGGCTGGGACATCAGTCTTCTCTGGCCCTTGGGCTTGGAGTTGGGCTGGAACTATACCATTGGCTCTCCTGGGTCTGGGTTTCTTAGCTTCCATAATCATACAAGCCAATCCTTTTATATACACACTGTCGGTTCTGATTCTCTGGAGAACCCTGATGAACACAGACATTTTGGTTCCAAGAGTGGTTCTAGAGGAACAGAATTTTACAGATGAGCTTTCTGAATTGATTCTCGTATTTCTGGAATTGGCTCTCTAATCTGATTACAGATGGTAATGACTACATCCAGTAGTAAAGAGAGCACTGATAGTCCACGGCATGATCTAAGAGAGCACAGAAAATATCTGCACTGGGTTCTCCTAATCAACCACTTATAAGAAACAAGATGCTGGATAACTGTATATGATACTTTCAAACACTTTTGGAAATCTAACAAATATAATGAGGATGGCTGGTTACTCCTAAATGTTGCTGGACAAAGTGGTGAAAAAAAAAAAGAATGATCTCACAGATTCAAATTTCCAGCTCAGACACCACATAAATGACCTGAAAGCTCCTGTGTGTGCCCTGAAGGACCCTGGCTCTTGTAGCTGCAGGGCTGAGATTGCTGAAAGTCAAAGGCAGAACCTCATTCTGTGATTCACTGAATTACAGCACAAATTGAACTCCCAACCTCACAGAGTGGCTCATGTTGAAGTGAGGGCATAGACTGGTATCCTATAAGCCAGCACAGGGATGTGTGGGGACACCGTGATGCAGCTGGGGACACTGAGCTCCTAACTTCTGATGAGTTTTCTTTACCAGTGGAAGAGGCCTCCCTATTCCCGGTGAAGTGGCATTGCATCAGGTATGTGGAGGTTTGTCAACAATGCATAACCTGGATTTAATCATGAGAAAGTATCAGACAGACCAAAACAGGGACATTTAACAAAATAACTGGCCAGTACTCTTTAAAGCGTCAAGGCCATGAAAGAAAACAAAGGCTAGGAAACTTTTACAAATTGTGGGAGAACAAGAAGACATGTCAACTAAATGCGATGTGGAATCGTGGGTTGGAATCTCATCCAGAAAAATGCCGTAAGTGGGACAATTGATAACATTGGAATAAAGATCATAGATAAATTAATAGTACTAAATCAACATTAGCTTCCTATTTTGTATAATTTTACTGTGATTATGTAAGGTGTTAACATATGGGGGATCTGTGTGAAGGATATGTAGGAATTCTTGGTGCTTTTTGCAACTGTTTTACAAGCCTTAAGTTATCTCAAAAAGAAAAGTTGAAAAATAAGTAAATTCAAAACATTAAATTACACAAACATGCACTAAATAGTCACTGAAGATGAAGGATATTGAGGAAGCAAATGTGAAAATATCCAGAATATTGACTAGGCCTCTGAAATCGTACTAGGTTCAAAGCAAGCCGTGGTCTCGGTGTGAAAAGCAAAATGGAAATAAGAAACTAGATGTAAAAAAAAAAAAAATCACAAAACAGCATGAAGAACAATGCAAAATGACCATATTCAATCTTAAATATCAAAGGAATTCAGAGTAAAGAATTGATTGAAGGGTTAGAAGTGAAGAAACATGTGACTGTTAACAAGTGAAAGATTTTGATATATATGAGTGATTTTCTCTGTTAATTTCTGTTAATAAATTTAAATGTGTTTCTCTATAGATGAATATAGGTATTATATATATTCTAATAATATGCAGGTGGCCATAAATTATTAATAGAAATTTCTCTGCAGGAAAGGGTGGGTATAGGAGATTATGCATGAATCAGAAAACTTTGTTGAAGAATTTGGGATGGTACTCCAAATAGAAAAAAATTGATCAGCCCAGTGATCCCCAAAAACTAAATGGAAAGAAGATGGAATAGTCTGCCATAATAATAATAATTATTATTATTATAAATGATATAGTAGCAAAAATTTGATCATTTATTGAATGCCAACCACTATTAATCAAGGACTTTGCACATTAATTCATACAGCCTCACAACATATGAGGTAAATTTACTATTATTCCCATTTTAACAGATGATGGTAAAATAAATGGCAAAAATGGGATTTGATTGCAAGCAGTTTGGCCCAGATGAAGCTTTTAACCACAGGGCGACACTTCTTTGTATCTGCAGGAAAAGACTTGACTAAATAGATTAGTTTCCCCTTCTGGGAGACGAAGCTTCTAACTTACAACACTATTATGCTTCAATATAATCAGTACCTGAAATAGGACCTTCCTGTCGCCAGGAGCTGATGGCACGGAAGGGATGGTGAGAAGGCTCAGATCTTCGGGTGCAGAGCCCACATGGCTCATCCCGCCCCTGAGGCTGGTGGCAGCTCCCCTAGTGGCAGGGCTCTGGGAGGGACCAGAGTGAACCATTCCTGCCAAGCAGACACTCTGCCTTGTTCTCAAGATGGTCTCCTGCACATGGAATGATTAGAAAATGGTCATCTGGGCCGAATTTGATTTGAACTGGGGATGTCAGGGCCTTGGTGCGGGTAACACTTGGTACCAAATTGGTAACTGGGAGGAGTCAGTGGAGGACAATGGACAAATGCTCCTAAGTGTGAATTTAGATTTGAAAAACCTCCTCAACCAGTTCATACATTCTGTGTTCACAGAATATGGACACCAGCAGTCAGGACTCCCTGAGGTTAATTGAATAGGAAAAGTAACATGATGAGAACATTTGAGAAATATTTGTTCTGGGAACAAAATTTGCAAATGAATTTAGAGCAGGGTTGACTCAAAAGCCTATGGAAGCCAAGGAGGTAATGGATTATAATTGAGTAAAACAGGCAGAGCTGTTGCTTTTGAAGAGGCTTTGTTTCCTTATTAAACATGCAGACTATTCATTTCCACAAAGAAATATGCTCTCTCCAATTTTGCTTTTAAACACACAGCTCTTTCAGGCTATCTTTTGTTTTCCTGGCTTTGACGGAGAAACCTATGCACAGAGAAATAGTTCTCTCCCGTGGGACACTCAGCGATGTTAGAATTATGATAAATGAGGACTGACAAACCTAATAATCAGGGAGACATTAATAAAAGAGGGACTGGTTGGGAAGATGGGAAGCTGGAGAGCCCAGGCCTACCCACAGATGAGCACAGGCTCTGGGCCTGCAGCAGCTGGTTTTCCCCATGCAGAATGGGTGCCCAGCATTGTCAGACCTGCCAATTGTGCTAGAAAGGCTAAAATACCCACATTTTGTAGGAAATAACTTGACCTTCCAATAACTACTTGAAGCTTTTCAAACTGTGTGCAGACTTCCTTCTTAAAACCCTCTCGTCTCCTTCCTCCATGACACTCGCCCGAGCCTCCTCCTTCTGTACTGGCTCCTCACCTCCTTCCCTGGTTCTTCCTCTTTGCTCATCACCTAAAACAAGGGTCTCCTGGGTCCCCTTCTCTGCTCCGTGTCCTCTACCTGGGCAACCTCGCCTGATCCCACGGCTTTCCACCACATGTGCCAGAGATGCCCACACTATATCCGGCCCTGACCTCTGCCTGACCCTCCAGACTCTGTCAACTTGACATCTCCAAACGGAGGTCTAGTAGGAGCCTCCAGGTGTCATGGCCGAGAAGGAATTCTCCCCTGACCCACCCACACCCTCTCCTCCCCACCTCAGGAAACGGAACCACCCTTCCCCAAGATGTTCAAGACAGATTTTTAAAAAGCATTTTCTAGATATATGGTGGCATTGTTTTGCTTCACATATTTGTTCCTCTTCTTAGAGATCCTTTAAGCCCCTTCCCCACCCTTTTCACTAGGAAAATTCCTATTTGAGAATCAGCTCCAGAATCATTACCTACAGGCAGGGCTGATCAAATAATTTTCTGGACCCAGTGCAAAATGAAAATGAGGGTGGGGAAGTCAATCTACCTGTCATGATACAGTTGCCCGCCCCACCCCACCCCAAAGGCCTCTGCAGGGGGACACACTTGGTGCCTGAATAGAGGGTGGGAGAGCATCCCCCACTGAATGCCTGTGGTGCTGCCAGCATAGGGTGGGGACAACGGCTACCTCGCCCCACGCCAAGACACTATGGGGCACAGCCTGACCTTGAGTCTCCTTGCCCGGAGTCTGAGCTGCGCCGGGGACGGGCGGCATGGCGGCATGCGGGCTTCCCCTCCCTGCGCTGCCCCTTGGCTCCAAGAAGGTGAGAATGGGCCGCTGAGAACCCCTCTTGGGAAGACAGAGAGGCAGCAGAAGGTGGGACTGCCCCGAGCTGAGGCTCCGAGCTCCTGGCATATGCCCCACTGCCTCACTGGTCTGCACTTACAAGACACAAAATGATAAAACAACTAAGATTTTCAAAAATAGACCACAAAGCATAAACCCCAAGTATGGACACTTCGAAGCACTGGGGCACTGAGCTACTGGCTGCATGTGCATGAAGCTGGTCCTGCCCCCCAGAAACTTTCCCTGCCCAGCCCCCAAAACAGAGCTAGTGGCCCCTGTCTGGGCACCCTGTGTACACTGTTTTCATCTATCATAATTTAGCACATTATGTTAATATTATCTATTTATATCTATGTTGCACAAAATAGCTTGTAAACTTCTTAAGGTTAAGGAATTTGGTTCAATCTTTTTTTTTAATTTCCAGTATTGAAATTAAAATACAGTTTTCTCAGTATTGAAACTGCTTCTCAATAGGCTTTTGATAT
Source organism: Phataginus tricuspis (assembly GCA_029783875.1). Taxonomy (NCBI): domain Eukaryota; kingdom Metazoa; phylum Chordata; class Mammalia; order Pholidota; family Manidae; genus Phataginus; species Phataginus tricuspis. The sequence goes on along the minus strand of JAQQAC010020790.1, from coordinate 5,121,453 downwards.
GTATTTAAACAACTGGAAAAATACACTAACTGGCTGAGCTGGACCCAATTCACGCACCATCCCCACTAGGCCTGCCACCACCAGCACCATGGCTCCATCCTGTGCTTCCCAGCCAGCGCAGCCCCCGCAGTGCATCCCACCTGATCCACAGCCTCACATCCCGGCTGCTGTGGCCACTGCCACCACCACCAACCAGGGAGTCCCCATGTACAGGCCCAGCTCACAAGGTGAGAGCACCAGGTCTGAATACTTGCCAGACAGGATCCTTGGAGGCTCTGGCTTTCTCAGGGTAGCTGGGAAAGGCTGGGCAACACAGCTGGAAAGGTGGGAAAGTTTACAGTCTAAGGAGGCAGATTTCGACAATGAAAGACAAGAGACAGAAAGGAGTTAGCAGATATTTTTCATTCCTGCCTGTCATGGACTTTCTGAAATGCACTCCCTGGAAACGTCCCACATGACTGGGCAACCAGCTGTGTTTGTCCCGAAGCCATGGCCAGCCTGGCAATACTCGGTGTAGTTTCTCTCCCTCCTTTCTTGAGCCTTCTTTCCCCCTTACTCTGGCTTTCCTGGGACAGCACCTCAAGAAAACACTAGCATAGAACCTATGCCCTCAGAAACCCAGCCTGAGACAATTGGTATCAGAAGGGGATGGTAATAACAGCAGGCATGCTATAGCATCAGAATTACCAATGCTCTCACTTGTTGTTTGTTGGTATAAGGTGGAGGTTGAGTCTTGGGATATCAAGTTGCCACTACAATTGATCAATATGGGGGTAATTATAATTACAGGACCTCTGCAGTGGTTGGCTACTTGTGATGGCATTGAAATCCTTGATAGGTTTGGGGCAGCTAATTGTCATTTAAGGCATTCTGTGAAAGTCACAGATGGTTGTAAGGCAGGTGCTAAGATCAGTTCATGAATACATCAAGCAGGGAGCACAGCAACCCTTGTGGCAGGGTAGGTCTTGAGGGGGTTAGGCCAGGGAAGTGGAACTTAAGATTGAACAGGAGAGAACTCATTGAAACACACAATTCATCCATAACTTGGAATTTAATGTGTACCAGTCCAAGAGTAAGCTGAAATAACCCTTCAAAGCCTGGATTCACAATGGATCAGTAAATTGAGGTGGATTTGTTGGAATTTCCTTGGCAGAGTAGTGAGGAAGGGGTCCGAAGGCTCAGGAAAAAGGGTACACTCACCCCCACCACCTGAGTATATCTCCAGGAGGGCCCAGGAGACACTCTCCTCACTGAGAAATGCACTGTTGATGGGGATGCCAACATCACTGAGAAACTCACTGTTGGCTGTCCTCTTCAGGCCAAGGCCGACAGTGGAAGATCCCGGCCCAGCACTGGGCTTTCTAGTATCAATGGGGATAATGGGGTTCTGGAAAGGCAGAGGGGGGACACATATAATTACCACACTAAGCGGTATGGCCAGAATGGCAATCAAGCTTCCTTGGTCCAAAGTGAATCTAATATTACACCTGACTGATGAAGGTTTTCCCAAAGGTAACAACCAACCAACCATGCAGAACAGTGGTTCCAAGTCTGGTCCTAAGATTAGCAGCTTCAGCATCACCCAGGAACTTGCCTGAAGTGAAAATTCTCACCCCCTTTCCCACTTCTGAGGAAGTGGTCTAATGTGGTCTGATGTTCTTTGTGTTAATTAGCACTCTAGGTGATTTGAGTGCATGCTAAAGTTTGAGCACCACTGAACTAGGATTTCGTTTGATTTGTACAACCAAAAATAATTGAAATCTGGTGACCATAAGACTGATGTTAGACAATGTAATGGAAATTTGCCATTTCTAGTCACTAGATCCAAGTTCACAGACCCAGCAGCCATTGACTGGAGGGAAAGCTGGGTCTCACAGCGCCACCACAAGCCTGGCGAATTCGCCAGAGTAATTGCGCACTACAGGAAAGGAAATACTCAGTCCTCTTGAGGATGGTCATAATGAAGTCACAGCTGACACTTGGATCAGGGAACTCAAAACGCTACCATGGTCCTCCAGTTGAAAATGGAGCCTTGCAGATACCAGACTGTGAATGGTGTTTGGGCCCAAACCCATCTCACAATGGATCCAATAAATTCAAGGACCCATTCTGTAGCTATTTCTCTAGTCTCTAAATGTCTAAAGGGACAAATATGCTTAGAAGTTGGCCTTCAGTTTCCTGACCTATGAATTAAGGGATATTATAATAAAGAGGTGAAATGACTCTTTCCTCCAGGCCAGGATAGTCAATCAGAAGCAACATCAACTCCCAGGAGGAAGCAGAGAAATTAGTACCAACAAAGACTTAAAAGACTTAAAAATGGTCATTCCTGTAGTCATCTCACCTTATCTAGCCTCTGCAAAAAAAAATCTTATGGATCATGGTGGGTGCCAGTAGATTACTATGAACTTAGTGATATCCACAATGTTTCTGTTCTAGATATGACCTTCATTTGAATAATAGTAACTTCCTGTGTGAATAATGCTTTATTCCTGATTCTCATCAATAGAGAAATCAAAAGCAGTTCACCTGTTCATTGCAAGGACAGCAGTAAATTTTCACTGTCTTTCCCTGGGTCTGTGTTAATGTTCCTGTCGTCTGTCATAGTCTACTCTCCAGTGATCTCAATCACCTTGATGTTCCACAGTGCAATCATGCCAGCCAGCCTTCTATAGTGATTGACATTTGACTAATTGGACTTAATAAGGAGAACAGGTAAAGTAATCTGAATGCCCTCATAAAACACATATTATGTCAGAAGGTAGATGGTTAAGTCCTTGATGAATAAGGAGACTGCACCATCGGTGAAATTTCTAGGCATTCACTGGTCTGGAAAATGAAGGGACACACTTTCTGAAGTAAAGCCTGAGAACCTGACTATGGAACACCAAGTAACGGTCAGTTGGAGCTCCCCGTCATGAGCTTGGTGATAACAGAAACTCCCAGAATATTGAGAGGTATAGAAATAACTATTGTATGAAGGAAAAGGTATATTTAGGAAAAGACTTAAGTAGTTCAGATGATGGAAAAAAAAAATGACTTGCTGGCCTAGGCCTTCCTTCCACCCACTTCTGCTGCACTGGTGTCACACCTATGGCCTCACGGGAAATTCCCAATAACCAACTGACTGAGAAGGCAAGCTCTTGAATCCAATTCTAAGACAGTTGGGTATGCTACACTGGGGTTCTATAGGAATGGATCAGTGCCCCAACACAGTCCTTCTCAGGAGTGACTCTGAAAGAGTAGGCAGAGCCTCAAGGTAGCTCTTGACAGCCAGGTAGATAGGGTGATCTGTTTCCTGGTTTCAGCCAGCTTCTCTCCTTGGTCAATCCACTGCACGCACCATACGCTAGGAACAAAGCGGCCATGGTGGCAGACCCAGATTCCACACATGGATCCGAAAGCTGAGCTCAAAGAAAGAAGGGGTGGAACTAGGACCAGCCCGTCTCAGCAACTCTCTCAATGACTCACTCGTAGAATTTGTACTTTCTGTCCTTGTCATCTTATATCTGCTGGGTTAGAGATTGCTATTCTCAGGAAGGCATTGCTTCCTAGAAACACACTGTTTCACTAAATTTGAAGCTGAACGACTTTGAACTCCTCATGCCTGTGGATAGGAATTACTGTACTGACTGGTTGAATGGGCCCTTAAATCATGAGAAGCTAGGGTTGTTGCTATGCAGTGGGGGCAAACATGAGAATATCTGAATTGTAGGACTCGCTGAGGCACCTTTTGGTGATTCTGTGCCCAATAATAGTTCTCAATGGACACTCACACCAACTATTACGTACCAGACAAAGGAAAATAACCAAGGGCTCATATCTACCAGAGATGAGGGACTCAACATGCTAGGTAGGCAACCTAGAGCAGCTGAAATGCTGAGAGAAATTAGAATGAGTGACAGGTGAGGGACTTGATGACTATCAGCTATGATCTTGGGACCAGCTGCAATCATGAAGCCTGTAGCTTTCTTGCTACTTGACACTACTCCAATGGTGGATACGTATAATTATATTTTTGTCAAAACCCATAGAATGTGCAACACCAAAAGTAAACCTTAATGTGAACTATGGACTTGGGGTGATAATGATGTGTCAATCACTGTAGGTTCACTAATTATAATCAATGTACCCACCGTGGTGGATGATGTGGGTAGTGAAGGAAGCTGTGCCTGTAGAAGTTGTAGGGTGCCAGGGGGTGGACCGGATGAGAGCATATGAAAGCACATGGGAGATCTGTGACTCCCACTTAATTTTGCTGTAAACCTAAAATTTCTTTAAAATATAAAGTTTATGAATTTTTAAGTAGTGGGTTACTCAAGGATATCACATGTACAGCAACAAACGTAACCTTCTAATCCTCTTTCCTTGTATTTTCAGCTACCACATGTAATGTTTCTAATTGTCTGGACATTTGGAACAAAACCAGTATCTTAGCATCTCTACTAGCCAGTGGCTTCCTAAAGACAAGTCTCTATTGTTATAATCCTAGCACCCAGCTCAGTGCCTAGCCCAGGGTGGATGTTATTTATTGAAGTCTTCAGGAAAGGCAATTGTATGCATGGGAAAGAGGACCCAAGTAGGAGTTGGGTTACCCTTACTTAGCATTTCCTCGCTCTCATGATCTTGGGGAAATCACATGTTCACTGAGATTCATTTTCAGACCTATGAAATTGAGATAACCTCACCCCTTCACAAAACTATTGTAAGGAGCAAATGAGATGTACTACATATAAAAGTATTTTTAAGTTGCAGAATGCTTAACAAAACCCAACTACTCTTACTCATAGCAAATGACTGAATAGATACTAAATTAAAAGGGAGAGAAAAGGATGGGCTGGACTGAAACAGGGAGATGAGAGAATTAAAGGGAAGCAAAGAGAAATCAGTCATCACCATACAAATTTCCTGGAACAAGATTCTGTGTTCTTATTCCTTCTATGCACACCATAAACAGACATCAGACACATGCTTTCTCTCCAATTTTCCCCAAGTTCTTTTATTCAATTTATCCAACGTTTACTGAATGCAAACAGGTACCAAGTTTTGAGCTAGGTGAAAGACACGAGGCCTAACCCCTCAGAGAGGTCTAAGTCTAGTGGAAAAGGCAGTGAATAAACTGATTCAGCAGAGTGGAATTGGAGGCCCCCAAATGGAATTGGGTAAATCTTGATGGACTGGGTACAACCAAGGGAGAACAGATGACAATCAGAGGAGGGTTTCTAGAGGAAAGGGACCGCTAGGGTACATCTCGGGAAACGTAGTGCGCAAGGGAGGAAAGGGCATATTCTAAGGCAGAGGAGACCAGGCTGTAGAAAGAGACAAGGGCACCAAATCAAAGATGACCTTGCGTGTGAGGCTATGGAAACTTATTCTGTAAGGGATGGGGATCACTAAGGGCGTTAAGTTGGAAAGATGGCTTGATCACATTTACGTTAAGCAGCTTCACTTCTGTCCTCTGTGGACAGTGCTGCTGACCTAGGCGACTCTCTCAGTCACCTGCCACTGCTTGGCCTTGGAATATTCCTCCCAGCCTCTATGAAAGGAGTCAAGTGAGAAATGTTGGAACTCCACAGAGCTTCCTCTTCACAGAGACTGGGGACTTCCTGAACTCTCTAGTTCTCAAAAGAATAAAAAGCTTGTTAATATCTCTTGCTTGAGATCTTACTCACTGTGTGATTTCTTTGTGGCTGAGTCCCTGATCCATCCTCTTGACAAGTGAAACCCTGATCAGGAGTCTAATCTGAGCATAGAAAACTTACAGTAAAATTTAAGTTTTACTGCTTCCTGTGTTATTAGGCAATCCCAAATAGTAATCATGAAGTCACTTTCTCTTCTCTTCCTAAATCCTATCAGTACAAGGATACTGCACATATGGACACCTGGGGGGTTTTGATAACCCATCACTTGGTGCCAACCATTTAAGCTACTACTAGATCACTTTTGAGATAGGGTTGACATCCAAATGTAAACTTCTGAAGATTTTTTTTAAAGAATACAGATTCTGTCAAAAGGCAGCTAGGTTTTATCCCTTTACAAATGAATTTCAACAACTTTACATCATGTCAATCTCTCTTAAAACAAGGATACTTTAAAAACAAGCCAAAGTCTAAGAATGGAACTTCACAGGTTCAAAACCTCCAAGACGAAAAATGTGTCAGGCTCACTAAAGGGATGAAAATGTGTCCCTCCCCTTTCACCATTTTACTCCTACCCCAACCACATCCCAGTGCTTGTCCAAGGTGGGAAAGCCCCTCAACGCTGGGGAAAAGTTCGGAGTTGGGGACTGAGAGTAACCAGTCTGATTGCTTTCCTCTGCACTCTTCCCCCCCACAATCAGAGCTTCAGGTAGTCTGATTTGCCAAACACAGCATCTTGCCTACCTTTCCACATGTCCTCAACTACCCCTACTCCCCAGGGAAGAATTATTTTCAACCAGCAATATCAACACCAAATGCAAAGAAACTCATTGCATTTGATTTCTCTTCAATTCATCTTACAAATATGGTCTTTAAAGCATAATGAAAACACTCAGAGACATATATTGTTGCTCAAAACTCTTCCTTATAGAAGTTCTCTCTTCTATTACAAAAGGATGAAAAGGAAACTCCTAGCACTCTGGGTCCCCCACTCAACAGTCATTATACGAGCTTCAGTTGAAAAAGAAAAAAGAAAAACACCAAGTCTTAAACAAATCTGCTTTAATTGTGTTTCCATGAATTCCAAGAAGACCATCATTGCAGTTAACGTTACAAAAAAGCAAAGAGGGATATCTGAACATGCAATTAAAAAATGGATTCACAGTGAAAATAATGTATGTTGGTACTAAAATAGTTACTCCCTGAAGGAAAAAGGTTTCTTCTATCTCTTCACTTGGATTTTACTATGCGAAAAAAAAATTTTTTTTCTTGAAAGCTTTGGGGAAAATTTTCAATCTGTGCAACCACTGTCATTAACATGGAAGTCCCTCATTGTGAAAGTCATTATCTGCAGTCTGTAATTTAATCAGAAAATTCAAAAGTACAACAAAGAGCTTGGCAACTATGTTCTTGTTACATACAAAGCCATTAGCAAAAATATGTAACAAAGTTTATGTAAAACGGTTTTGCCCTTATATACAGAAGTTTGCTTCATTCCTCGTGCCCTCACAGCCTACTCTAAAATGAGAGGGTATAGAGGAGCGGCTATGAATCAATCTCCTTGGAACTCTCGTTCCGGGTGGGGCGTGGTGGAGAAATCTTAAAAGGTAATAAGGTACCTATTTTAATCTTCTTCTAACTGAATTATAAAAATGCATCTGGGCTTCTCAACAAAGAAGAAAATTTAGGAAAGGTGACAATGGCTTTAAAATAAAGAATCCATCCCTTATCCTTTGCAAAGTCTCTTAATTAACTCAAGGGTTAGAGAGTATAAATGACTACATTTGTGACTGTGATCCGAGGACACACAGTAAAGAGCATCTTGGTGAAACATAGGTACACCGTAACTCAAGCTGCTGAGAAGTTTCACATCTAGGGCATGCACATATTTCATACCAACCGAGTTTTCACCTCAGGGGAGAAGGGTCATACTACATGGGAAATGTCATCCAAATCTATATACAAACACATAAACAGGAAGGACACACGGAGTTCAAAGGGAGACCAAAATACAAGTTTAAAAATACATTTAAAATCATTTCAAAGCCAAGGACCATATTTACTGAAGGCTGAAAACTGACAACTCTACAGAATACCTTGTAAACGTTGAAAATGTAGCTGTATATAATTTACAATCTCAAAAGAAAATAAATTTCTGGTTTATCATCACTGCCTGGTTCTGTCTGCAAAACAGAAGTATCTGAACAAAACTGGTCGACATAGCCGGAGCGCAGGGCAGCACACGCCCCCTCAGGGAGGCCCCGACCCTCAAGGCCCCCGCCTTTGGCGCTCCTCAGATAGCCCGCGATGTATGAGCCAGTGGAGTGCCGGTTCCCCGCCGGCGGGGGTGCAGAGGGCTTGTTTCGGAGAACCACTCCTCCTGCGTGGCTGGGGTTCACACTCTTTTGCTTGTTGGCTTCTTGCTTTTCCTTGGCACGACTGGCAATATTGCGCACTCTGCTCTGACTTCTGGATGACAGCTTTCTGACCAGAGCCCTGGGGAGTTGACTGGCATCCTGCTTTGAATACAGCACTTGGCAGCCGTCTTCCTGGTCAAAGGACACCAGCTTCCTCAGCTGCTCAGTCAGGGCATCTTTAGGCTCTAGTGACTTCGTTTTTATAGTCGCACCCTTCTTGTCTCTAACGCCAGTTGTAATAAAACTCCTACTAATACACTGGTACTTGCTTTCAAAATTGCAGGCGATGTCCTCCGATGTTAGGTCCCCCAGACTTTTGGATTTACAAGGACTGGGCAGCTTCAGAGTAGGCAGAGGAGGATGTGCGGATGGCACAGGTGCAGGGGCATGCATGTCTGCAGCGCTAGGCAGGGACGCACAGGTTGGGTTCATTTTTGCATCTGAATTTGAGAAATTGTTATGAATAATACCAGCACCCTGAAAGACTAGACAAGAAATACTTTGATTTTTGACATCTTGAATATTGTTGAATACTTCAGAGACAGAAGGGTGGAGAGTCTCTTTGCAGTAGCCATTTCTCAAACCTCTTTGAAAATGTTCCACCACATCCTGACTGTGTTTCAGTTTTAAAGGAGAAGTGAGGTGTCTTATGCCCTCTCTCCTGTATTCATAGGTTGTTATAGACAGATTTTCTGAGTCTCCATCCATCTCTATGAGGCTGCTCTCTCCAGAATTTAAGCAGAGAGTGGAGTCGGCGATTATACCTTCCGGGGTCGAGTCGGTGGACACAGCAGGGCTTTGATTCTTCACTATTGCCCATTCTTTTCCATTCACGGGACTTCGTGGTGACCAGCAATGAGAAGTATTGGCGGACTGAGGCTGGTTGCTTTCCATGGCCCCTGTCTTGGCCTTACCAGAAAGGTCGTCATCAGCTTTGGTTTTAGAAACAGGAGTGCAGGCAGTTGCACAAACAAATGTGTCTGATGAGCATTTGGAGGTCTCAGGGCTCGAGAATGCATTCAGCTCGGGAGATGAGCACAGGAGGGATGACTTGGGTTTTTCCTTGGGAAAGCCAGGCTTGAAGGGCCTTTCTGGGTCCAATGTGGGCAAGGGAGGATGGCCTGACATCACACTGGTGCCATGAAGATGAGAAACAACCGTGAGATCAACCTGGTCACTGGCCTCATCAAACTGGCCAATCAGTGCTGAGATGGAACTGCCCGGCTCATTCTCATTTGTTAAAGTAACATTGTCAATAAGATGGGAAATCTGACTCTCCTGCAGAATGGCAGTAGAATGCAAGTCAGGTATGTCGGAACAGAGTATAGAGACATCTGACAAAGAAAAGGATGTTGAAGCTCTGCCCTTACCCCAATTGCCTTCCAGGTTCTTAATCTCCATATTGCTTTGAGAAAGGATGCTTCCTGTCAAGGTGCTTTTCCCTACCACAAAGCCCCCAGCACCCCCGTTTTCCTTGGTTTTCACACCACACAGATCTTGTGTTAGCTTAACTGCAGGATCAAGAGCTGAATGCTGCCTCGGAGACAGGGGTTTGTTGGGGCACTGGTGTTCCTGGCAACTTGACACATTTGATTTGACTCTCCCCCCATTAGGACCTGGCACTCCCAGTCGTTCTCTTGTGATTGACACGCTGACGAAAGAAACAGCAGAGTCCCCTTGGCTGGTATCTTTGTGGAGGAGAGCACTAGAGGAAGAGGATAACTTTTTGTTGAAATATGGAAAATGTTGGTCTCTTATACTTGCCTTCCCTTTTCTTCTGCCATCCTTATCTTCTGCTGAATGAAACAAACAACATTTATGTAGGACCCGCAAACACTCATGTTTGTCTTGACAGACAAATGGAAAATGTAAATCTGTTACATCATGACAGAATATAATTATGGATTGCATAGGTTTGCAACAAAGTGTCTGTGTGATGAATAAATGGTAAAATATATTTATAGGAATTTCACTGAAGCTTTCCTTTGAATATCTATTACATCAGCTAACGATGTAATATTCATTGTCAAAAAAAGAATGTCAATGAGTTACCATACTTTTACAGTGAGGATTACCTTAAGTTGTTTCCTATTCAGATTTGTACTACACAGAAGCATGGCAATAAAAACAGAACAAGACAGCTCTGTTAAACAAAGTATTGTGGTACCTGTAAGCAAGACACTGTAAGCTCTCAAAGTTATACACATGTTAGTAAAAACAAATCATATTATTTTAGAAAACATTTTGGCAAAGGAGGTAATTTAACAAATTTATATCTAAAACAAATTGGAAGTTGCAATAAGTGCATTAAAATATCAGTATCAGTTGACTTGGAGAAGGTAAAAATATTTAGTCACCGATTCTATGCCATTGCTAATATTTAATGTTTTGTTAGTTGTATTTTTGCTTTTAATACACAATTTTCACATGGTAGTCTCCCCTAAAAGAGGCAGAAAGTTATCAGGTGCTAAGGCAAACTATAAAAACACAATTCACAGTAAGGGAGGCATCCCACCATGCTTAGCATAGTACTAGGGCAATATTAGGTGTTTAATTATTCTTGATGAGACTATTTTAATAGTCTTTTAATGCTTTCAGTCATGACATTCAAAGAGAAGCATTTATTTAACTTACTGTTTTTCCTAACTAAACAGTCATAAAAAATTTGATAAACCACTGTGGAAAGCAATATGGAGGTTCATCAAAAAATGAAAAACAGAAATATCATTTGACCCAGGAATTCCACTCCTAGAAATTTACCCAAAGAAAACAAGTTCTCAGATTCAAAAAGACATATACATCCCTATGTTTACTGCAGCACTATTTACAGTAGCCAAGATATGGAAGCAACCTAAGTGTCCATCAGTAAATGAATGGATAAAGAAGATGTGGTACATATACACAATGGAATACTATTCAGCCATAAGAAAGAAACAAATCCTGCCATTTTCAACAACATGGATGGAGCTAGAGGGTATTATGCTCAGTGAAATAAGCCAGGTGGAGAAAGACAAGTGCCAAATGATTTCCCTCATTTGTGGAGTGTAACAATGAAGCAAAATTGAAGGAACAAAACAACAGACACACAGACTCTAAGAAAGGACTAGCAGTTACCAAAGGAAAAGGTGGGTTGGGAGGGAGGGAGAGGGGGATTGAGGGGTATCATAATTGGTACACATGATGTTGGGGGGTCACAAGGAAGACAGTGTAGCACAGAGAGGACAAGTAGGGACTCTGTGGCATCTTACTACACTGATGGACAGTGACTACAATGGGGTGCGGGGGGACTTGATAATATGGGTGAATGTAGTAACCACAATGTTTTTCATGTAAAACCTTCATAAGAGTGTATATCAATGATACCTTAATAAGAATTTTTTTAATTTGATAAACACAAAAATTATAAAGGAATTAAAAATCCTATGATGTCACTCAGAGGTACCCACTGTATGCTTTTGTAGAGGGACAGAATTATATAATTTCATATTCCACATTTTCTTCATTCCGTTTTTTTCTACTTTCTACATTGACTATATTGCATGGCTATATATTACTCCATATTTACAAGTAAATAATAAACTTATATAGCTGTTTATTAAAGGGCAGAAAGAGACATCCCCTCAATATTGCTTTCCGGGTTAATAGGTTATCAGTTTCTATTGTGTATAGCTTTATTTCCTCCCCAAAATGGAGTTTTGAAATAAATTTTAAAAGCACACATTTCATCTCTGATATTGCTCTTAGCAAAATTTCCAACTTTTAAACTCCCTTATTCTCTTTCAAATAAACCATTCAAAAATCGATTTGTCGCTCTAGAATATCTCACCATAAAAATCAATACAAGCAAATGGTGTTTGTGAGAAAAGAGATCATCGAAATTAGATCCTGTGATAAAAAGAGAATTTTGCTTAAGTAAGCAGGTATCACATTATACTTGTCTGGGATTATTCTGATTTAATTAACACACATTTGTTGCAGGGGTGCCAAATGCACAGTTTTGGTGCTTAAATTACCAAGAATAGAGTGGGGAAAACAGTCTTCAAAGTAAGTTAAGAGCTCTTTGGTACCTTGCAAAAGCAGGTATCACTCTTTTATCAGGTTCTTGACAGGAGTGAAGCATTATGCTCAGATCAAGAAAAAGATGGGCAAGGCCTGGTCCCTGCGCTTGAGGAGTGGGTCACTGGACAGGAGCTGCATACATGCTTCCTTGTCAGCCAACTTCAGGGACCAGGGCAATGAGACCACAGCAGAACATTACCTAAGCTACCTCTTGAGGAAATGAAGATTTCTTAAGAAGAAAAGGTGGCTTGTTTTTAACAGCTGACTTTTTCTCTTTCTCAATGACATTTCCAACCGTGGAAATGTGTCAGTATGGTAGGGAAAGAAACACAACTATATTCAACCTAAGAAAAATCAAAATTCTATTCAACCTCAGATCAAATAAATATTGTACCCACTTGGAAAACCAAGATCTCTTCTGTCCCTCTACTGTACCTCATCGGCCCATGGGCTCCGTGCCATCGCACCCGGTGTTCTCCTAGCCCTCACTGTCAGTTTCAGATGGCAATGTTATTTAAAGGTTTGAGGTGACTAGGAAATAGCTCTTCTACCACCCTCTTCCCAAAGTTTAAAATCTGGTCTAAAAGATAACATTAAAAACTATTTATTTTGCAGTATATTTTACTTTGACTGTAAAATGTCATAATGGTAACCTGGGACCAAAATGTGGCTTAAAAGGATTTATTCTTGGAGAAACTTAACAGCGTCTTACCTAGAGAGCTTTCTTTCCCATCAGTGTCTTTGGCAATTTCGAACACTGGTGGCGACAAAGCCCCCAGAAGATTTCTGTCCACAGGCATAGAGACAGGGCGTGCTTGCAAGCTCCGTGTAGTCCTCCGCAGGACGCCATCTGGATCTCTTGCAGCCTCAGACACAGAATCCTTTATCTCTACCATATCCTGGAAGCCCATTTTGCTCTTTTTTCTGCCTTTGGCCGGAGCACTGGCCGTGCGTCGCAGAATTCTATCTCCAATGGATCGTTTCCGAACATAATGGGAATTGTTTTCTGAAGAACCACACCTGGGATTCTTGTTGAACAACCCCTTCAGACCTTGGAGCTGTCTATTCTGAAGACACAAAAGGACCACTACAAGTTAAGCCAATGCCACTGTGACAACAAGTGGCCTTTTAAATGACAGCTCCGTGAAAAATGGATGCAAAATGAAATTTTACAGCCACTCAAATGCATATTCAAACCAAGAAAACAGAAGCTCGCAGCATGTTTGCACAACGTCATGCACGTCTCGTCCACCTGACTTTGTGAGGAAGGCAGCCTTCCATTTCCACAACCAAGCTTTCCCAGCAGTTTCCTACCCAAAGAAGACAAGGTAGTAGGAAAAGTTTCCGCAGTTAATAGACTATTACAAACTTTAGCCACCCAAAGCAACAGATGCATGTTTCAAAGTGGTAAGCAGGGAAAGTGGAGTGAGATGAGAGCTGCCATAACCATTTAAAAAGAAATATGTCAGGAAGAACAAAGCACCATGCTGAGAAACTACCTTTGTGGCTCCGAGAAAATGCAATATAGTATAACTGGGGTTGAGTATTAAAGGGCTCCACTGCAAGGGAAAAACAAAAGCATGGTGTGGGCTCATCCAAGAGGGTGGCACACGTGAAAACAAGAAAAATGCATCTGCTTCAATAAACCCTTTCTTCCACTCTTGGTGATTTTTAGTCACAAATTCTTCCATTGCTTGACTCACCACAGCTCACTGTGCCTTATGCATCCCAGCCCAAACACACCTTAGAAGTAATCAATGATATGACTTATAAGTGGATATTTATTTAGGAGAGAGAAAAGAAGGCCTATGGAACACTTTCTTCTTCATATTTTATTTCTGGCTCAAGTTTTCAACAAATCTGAATTTTGTTTCCCTCCAGCATGATAAATGCTAGAGGCAGTAGTTAGTTAAGCTGGGATTCCTAGAAATTCAAGGATCATTTTTTGATCATTCACATTTGCGTACATTTAGGCCAGAGGAAAGATCTCAGCAAGTAGCACAAACAGAGACCTAGGAGTAAACACAAAGCCACAGAATAAAACACCTCTCAGAAACTAGGACCCTTAGCGCCCCCCAGCCAACTGATGGGAGAATTAACACGTATCTTCTAATTCAGGCTGAATCAGTCCACTCCCTAGCAATTGGCTTGTAGTCAAAATATTAAAATTTGCCAATAATTTTTGCACATTTTAACACATGCCAGGCAGCTGGCTGTTTAGGGATACCATTCATTAATTTATGAGGTAGGTACTATTTTTACCCCACATTGACAGATATGGAAACTGAGGCACTGCCGTCCTTCTGTAGGAGAAGCTCCAGACTATACAGACTTTTTAATAAAGAGCACTGGACATACCTGGGCCTTATTCAGTGTTCTTAAAGTCCCTCCAAATTACATCTGGCCCTGAAAATTCATTCTACTGTCTGAGTCCCCAGTTACCTGGCATGACCTAAGGACAGTATATTGATTGGTAAATGTCAAGGGAGTTCTGCAATAAAGAGAGTAGCATCAAGAAAGAACTAGAATACATTTTTGTGGTCACTGTCTTTTAAGTCTTGTGAGAGGCCTTATAGTCCCACATGAGTTTGAGTTCTTCAGTTAAATACAATGGCACCAAATGAATGCATCCTGCTTAGAACTGGATCACATAAGCATCCTGATTAATATACAACCATGAGACAGTTCACCAAACCTCTGAGATACATTTCCCACTGCAACCAGCTGGGTCTTAAGGATTTAAAATAAAATTCAATGTTTAGCTCTACCTACATTGTTTTAGTCAAACAAATGATTATCTAGAGAACAGTAGTTTTCTCTTATGCCCCGACAAGCCTTAGATGGAAGAAATGAGTGCATATCCCTACACAGTGGAAGGAGCACATGTGGAGGAGGAGCCGGTGGCAGGACAGCTCAGCAGGCTTGCTGCCCTTCCCTAGTTTTCTGCTAAAGAGCAGCTTGCCAAGATGTACATTCCTTTTATGCAATTAGTCAAAAAATAATTGGTTAAGGACCATACTATTGCTGTATGGGGCTTTAAGCCCTCTAATCTTTCTCACCTTTCCATAGATTTCATTGATTGTTATGTGGACAAATATGGATGCTTCTGTCAGTCCTTCCAAATAGACATGCCGGTAGCCTGATAAAAATACAGAAAGTAGTTTCCTTTTAGTCAAACTTGCATTCAGTTTTCCCAAGGGTGTAACTGAATTAAGTACCTGACTTTATTATAATTCTTTAAATTTCGCAAAGCATATTAACACTCATATAACACATATCTTATATATCATAGGCCATATATTGTGTATATTCTGTACCATGTTTTAAATCTTCCAAAGAAAACGGAATGGTCAGTATAGAGAGAAAAGGCCAGCCCATACTTACCAGGCACTAAGCTGCTGAAGGTCACAGTTCTTTGCCCAACAAAATCTCGTCCAATAGGATCATGGTCCCACACAAGGAACCGAACCAAAGCTATTTCTGGCATGTGCACTGTAAATGTCAGGGTTTCTTCCCACACAGGGTTAAATCCTCAGAGAAACAGAAAAAAGAAAGATCAGAAAAGCAAAGGGCGTGGCTAAAAAACACTGGGCGCAACATCTGCAAAGCAGATGGTGAAAATCGCTTGCAACGGTTATTAAACTCATGGTGACGGCTGAACCATTCCAGGATGCCTTGCTGAACTAAAGCTTCAGAATTTACCCCACTGCTAGAAAATAATTGGCAAGAAAATTGCCTGTAAATGATTATATCAATTCTAATCATCTTGGATGCCAAAGTGCACTTTAGAGAATACTGTTTTAGACAATATTCAGAATGCTTCAATAAGCTCGGAAAGTATCTCTAATAGTGATCGAAAAACAATATTTTAGCAAAGACAGAATGACCCACCCCAGCAGAATTGTGCTTCTCACCCACCAAAGACCCTGCTCCTGTGATAGTCACCAAGAAGCATTTTAGAAGGCGCTTGCAGGTTGGAAGGCTACTGCACATATATCATCCTATTTAATTCTTGCAGCAATTCTAAGAGTGGCAGGGCAGGGTTTTGCTTTTTTTCTAATTAAAAAGTATATATATATTACTGGCTTTCAAAAACATATAAATTTTAAAAGTTACACAAATAACACATGCTCTTCTTTAAAATAGGAAATATAATTATTTATAATATAGTTCAGAAAATTGATGTTTAGAGAAACTAATGTGGCTGAGGTCATACAATTTGTTACAGACCTAATTAGACTGTGCACTATTGATTTCCAGGGGCTTCATGAAGCAAGAAGTGAAAGATGTGAAAATTTTCAAATACGTGAAAGATGATATATTTTTCATAGCTACTGAAAATAAATGAAAAGGTATAAATTCACTCGAATTCTGAAATGTAAAAATACATTTATGTTTCTTGCTAAAATTATCTGAGATAAAATAACTTTATAAACTAATAAAAGTTCAAGCACCCTATAAGTTAGTTTTTCCTTTCTAAAATTAGAAAGGATATAAAATGCATACATTTGATTAAATGTATGCATTCAGGAAGCATCACCCACTTCACTCCATTAAATGCCTAAGCTAATGAAATAATTGTGGGCTGTAAAACCATTGAGATGCCCCTCCTGAACAAGAGAAAAGATCATCTTTTTGCTGACTTAGTGATGTCCTCTCGGTTACTTCTGAGACTAACAAAACTATTGAGCATTGGTAGGGAAATGCAGTATAGGAAATTTGCTTTCTTTAAGCATGTTATTTCCTAAATAAACTGGTTTACACTACTCTTGAACCCAAAAATCCCTTTCTTTAAACTAGTACTTAAAAAAAACTACTCTTAAGGTCCACGAACGTCTAACTTCTCAAATGTTCTGAGGATTGTGATTTAAATTTATTTTAGAGTACTAATAGCTAGAGATTGAGAATAACCAGGTATGCAATAATGTTTGTCAAATGTATAAACAAACACAATTTTAGGAGGCTACAGAGAAAAGGACATGAGGCTTGGGTAGAGAAAGCTTTTTTACATTGTGGCAAAAATGTAAGAACGCTGCCCATCTAGCATATATACATATTCCAGAAGTAAACTTGCCAAAGCAGGCTGCACTTGCCTTTATAATTTTACATGCTCCAGAAAACAATGAGGAATCTTCAAGCCATGTAGGCTTCATGAATGAGGGATTTGAAGCATCTCATGTCATGAAAAGACACTATAAAAATATAATGAAGGTATTTTCCCAAGTGAAGTTTTAACCTAGTCCTTTAAAATATCACTCATTCTTTTCATTAGAAAAAAATTTGCTTCAAAAGCAAAAGTCATGAGAGCCTAGATTACAATATCCATCAAAACACACCATGACTGGAATTCCACAATTACCTAGTTTTTTTGGTTGAGAACATCTTAGGATAAACTCAGCTGGCAATTATGGGTTTTAAAGATTTGTTTCTCTTCCATGTCAACAAATTTTTCCTTTTCAGTGCAAATTTTATTTCTAGGTCATTCTCAGTAAAAGTAAACAGATTATCATCTTACCATTGTCATCTACTACACGGGTTTGATCTTTACAACAATCCACTGGTAATCCAATAATTTCAACTTCAACAAAAGGATCAATAATCTATGTAAACAAAGAGTATTATTAAACTGATAGATTTCTACACATATGTTAACTAATTTGAGAATATTGGTCAAAATGTCCATATTTCAACAGCAACCTATTTTATGTGGTACTTACTAGGAAAGAGTAACTGTAGCAGGTACAACAGACTCACATATATGAAACAGAAGTAAAAGATTAAATTTTTGTTTGTCAATATTTATTAATACTACAGAAACTTTATTCAAGGAACATATAACTCCAGTTTAAGATATATATCCAACAGAAGTGAGAGCTTTTGTCTATGCTCAGAGCAGCTGTATCCGTAAGAGTCACACACTAGGAACAATCTAAGCATCTATGATGAGTAGGATGGATGAATCGTGGAATATTTATTTAATGAATAGTACACAACAACGAAAAAGAACAAAGTTCTGTTACATAGATACAATGTTGAGCAATTTAAATATAAAAGAGAATATACCATAAAGTCCATTTAAAGTTTGAGCACAGACAAAATTAAACTGTTGTGATATGGGTTGGTGTTTGATTTGGGTGGGCTGGGATTAGATATTTACTGTGAGAATAGACAGAAAAATGACTCTAACTCCATGTACTATGCATTAATTACAAAGGTAAAGAGATCTACACAATGAAAAAATCTGGAAGAAATCCCCTTCTCCAAGTAGCATCATCAATCCCAGGACAAACTAACATCATGTCGCTCCTGATATGATGCACTGAACACTGCCCATGTTGTATATTCCTACCAAATATATTTATTTTGATTCTAATGATGACAAAACAATCAGATAAATTCAAACTGAAGGACATTCTGGAAACAACTGGCTTGGACAATTTTTTAAATGTCATTATGATGAAAACAAAACAAAAAAGTTGGAGAACTGCTTTGGAATTTAAAAGACAAAAGAGAAATGACAACTCATAGCAATATGTGACCCATGATTAGATCCTGAATCCAAAAAAAAGAAGATACAAGGATAGTTTGGGGGAAACTGGGGAAAGTTGAATACAGAGTTTATATTAGTAATTTTATTACACCAATATTACATGTCATGAGTGTAAAGATTGGTTATGCAGAATGTCCTTGTTTTTAAGAGATAAATGCTAAAATATTTAGGGGTCAAGGGTCATGATGTCAACAACTTACTCTCAAATGACTGCAAAGAAAAGCAAATGTGTGTGTGTATAATTTTTAAAATGTGTTGTATTTGTTTTCTCTCTCTCATGTACATATGCACATATGTGCACACATATATGTAGGTGTATAGATACGCATACACACCTACATATACAAGAGAGAGAGAAAGCAAATGTAACAAAATTTAATAATTTTAACAGGTAAATCCAGGTACTGAAGATATGGTACTCATTTTACCATTCTTGCAATTTTTCTGAGGTTTAAATTTTTTTTAATAAAAAGTATGGGAGACATCAAAAAGAATAAAATACCTAGGAATAAACCTAACCAAGGAAGTGAAAGACCTATACCCTGAAAACTACAAGACACTCTTAAGAGAAATTAAAGAGGACACTAATAAATGGAAACACATCCCATGCTCTTGGCTAGAAAGAATTAATATAATCAAAATGGCCATCCTGCCTAAAGCAATATACAGATTCAATGCAATCCCTATCAAAATACCAACAGCATTCTTCAATAAACTAGAGCAAAGAGTTCTAAAATTCATATGGAACCACAAAAGACCCCGAATAGCCAAAGCTATCCTGAGAAGGAAGAATAAAGCAGGGGGAACTATGCTCCCTGACTTCAAGCTCTACTACAAAGCTAAAATAATCAAGACAATTTGGTACTGACACAAGAACAGACTCACAGACCAGTGGAACAGAATAGAGAGCCCAGATATAAACCCAAACATATATGGTTAATTAATATACAATAAAAGAGCCAAGGATATACAATGGGGAAATGACAGCCTCCTCAACAGCTGGTGTTGGAGAAACTGGACAGCTACATGTAAGAGAATGTAACTGGATTACTGTCTAACCCCATACACAAAAGTAAACTCAAAATGGATCAAACACCTGAATATAAGTCATGAAACCATAAAACTCTTAGAAAAAAACAGGCAAAAATCTCTTGGACATAAACATGAGCAACTTCTTCATGAACATATCTCCCCAGGCAAGGGAAACAAAGCAAAAATGAACAAGTGGGACTATATCAAACTAAAAAGCTTCTGTACAGCAAAGGACACCATCAGCAGAACCAATAGACATCCTACAGTATGGGAGAATATATTCATAAATGACATATTCGATAAGGGATTGACATCCAGAATATACAAAGAACTCATGCACCTCAACAAATAAAAAGCAAATAAGCCAATTAAAAAATGGGCAGAGGATCTGAACAGACACTTCTCCAAAGAAGAAATTCAGATGGCCAACAGCCACATGAAAAGATGCTCCACATCGCTAATTATCAGAGAAATGCAAATTAAAACCACAATGAGATATCACCTCACACCAGTTAGGATGGCCAACATCCAAAACACAAACAACAACAAATGTTGGCGAGGATGTGGAGAAAGGGGAACCCTCCTACACTGCTGGTGGGAATGTAAATTAGTTCAACCATTGTGGAAAGCAGTATGGAGGTTCCTCAAAAAACTCAAAATAGAAATACCATTTGACCCAGGAATCCCACTCCTAGGAATTTACCCTAAGAATGCAGCATCCCAGTTTGAAAAAGACATATGCACCCCTATGTTTATCGCAGCACTATTTACAATAGCCAAGAAATGGAAGCAACCTAAGTGTCCATCAGTAGATGAATGGATAAAGAAGATGTGGTACATATACACAATGGAATATTATTCAGCCATAAGAAGAAAACAAATCCTACCATTTGCAACAACATTTACAATATGGATGGAGCTGGAGGATATTATACTCAGTGAAATAAGCCAGGTGGAAAAAGACAAGTATCAAATGATTTCAGTCATATGTGGAGTATAAGAACAAAGAAAAAACTGAAGGAACAAAACAACAGCAGACTCACAGAACCCAAGAATAGACTAACAGTTACCAAAGGGAAAGGGACTGGGGAGGAAGGGTGGGAAAGGAGGGATAAGGGTGGGAAAGGGGCATTACGATTAGCACACATAATGTAGCAGGGGTGGCGGACATGGGAAAGGCAGTGTTTACAGATAAGACAAGTAATGATCCTATAACATCTGACTATGCTGATGGACAGTGACTATAATGGGGTATATGGGGGGACTTGATAATAGGGGGTCTAGTAACCATAATGTCGTTCAAGTGATTGTACATTAATGATACCAAAATTCAAAAAATTAAAAAATAAAAATAAAAAAATGTATGGGAGAAAATAGAAAGTGAGTGTTCCTTTTTGCAGAAAATAAAGAGAAAAGAGAGAAGTATAGGTAAACTTTTCAAAACTGCCAAGACAATCATTCCTGCTGTGGGAGAGAATGGAACCAGGGAGACCAGTGAACTGGGAGGCCACTGCAGCAAGCCTGATCAGAGGTGGTGGCGGATCCGGTTAGCTGGGCACAATAAAGATGGAAGAAATGGTCCCATCAGAAGCTCTTACTCTCTGTAGGACATGGTGCCATTCTTTGAAGATGAAAAAGAAAGAGATGAGACAAGAGTGTGAGAAGAGGGTTGGAAGGAGCCGCTGTGGAGAAGGGGTTGAAGGCCAATACAGTGGAGCCATACCGCAGCGCAGCACGAGGGCCAGTTGAAATTTGGGCAAGGAGTTTATGGTGGGACCAGACTGCTGAGCCACACGGTTACCCCATCAACACTCAAGATCTAGAAATGCTGTTTTAACAGGTGGGAAGTGCAAGCGAATGCAGTGATGGACCCCTCCTGAGAGGAAGGACACGAACACAGGAGGGGCTGACGGGTAGGGAGAAAAAAGGCCAAGCCAGGTGTTACGGGAATAACGGGATAAAAGCTCTGGAAAAAGGAGGCTGCGGCTACAGAAGCAGACATTTAAAAATCCTGCCGTAGAGGTGCCGCAAGTGATGACGAGGGTCAGCATGTGGCCAGGGTGCAGGCGGCTGCCATGCAGAGATGAGGGTCGGAGGGGTTGGGGACTGTAGAGGGCAGATTAAGATGCTCAGCTTGCAGTGTTTCAGTTAATAATACAATTGTCCTCTGCGCCTCAATTTTAGCATCACCAGCATCAGTCCTCAGCTGTGAATTGGAATGCATTCATTCACGCCTCCAAAACAGATGGTACACTGCACTACAGAAAGCTGGGTGGGGCTTTGCCAGTAAGTCAGTTAATATTTGAGGAGCTGAGGTCAGTGCTCAGTAACACACACACACACACACACACACACACACACACACAAAACACACACACACACAAAAAAAAATCCCTGAAGACATTTCAAATGAAATGTAAACGCAATAAAATAGCCACATAATGCATCGCTTGGTCATACAAAGCTTACCTCGCCTCGGTCTCCAAACATGGAGTCTGGAGGTTTGGGGAGCTGCTGTCCACTGATCACTTTCAGAATGAACTGCTTTTTGGGGTTGGCAGGAAGTGGATCACCAGAGAAAGGGTTGAAAGTACCTAAGTCAAGTAAAGTGGATGTCAAACTCTAAGGTTGCAACACACGCCCTTTCAGCTGTAAAACACAAATACTACAACTGCTGAATTACTAGTGTTTCTTGGAGCAAAGAAATTATCACACAACTCCTACTGTGGTTTGCTTAAGGGCAACACCAGCTGGCATTTCCACACCATGGTTTTTGTTAGAACCCATGCCCCCAAAGGTCAGAGAAATGCACCAATTTAAGTCAAGTGTCTGTGTGATTATCAGTCAAGGCAAGGGGAAAGAGGAATCATTTATTTGAATAATGTAGAGAATAGCCAATAGTATTGAGAAGGGAGGCAGTTATATCAGATTCCAATAATTTTCTAACCTAAACTATTTCAGGTATAGGTGGCAAAGCAAAAAACATATATTTACAAAGCATACAACCCAGAAGGCATATCTGTTCAACAGTTTTTTGCCTGAATTGTTAAAAATCCCATTTGGAGAATTTTAATGAGCAGAACCAAAAGAATGTGTTTTTTTGATCTAGCACTACATTATCTTTTCTTTCTTGTTAGCACTGTTTTATAAATGAACTACACTGGCTAAAAAGGCTTGATAAAATTATTTCAGGTAGTTATTTTCATTTTGCTAGCAGGTTTCAGACTCACACTCCCTGAGGGAGCTTTGCTTTTGTTTTTGTTTTTTTCTAAGGGTAACTATAAAACTTTTTCTTCTTAGTTTGATCTCTAGTTCAGAATTTTTTTTATAAGAGTCCCTGAAAGATATGACTCAGGCCTTAGGAGGCAGCACAATTTTGTAAGTCATGCCCAGTGAATATCATGCTGGGACACTGGATTTCAGGTAACATCCCATTGCTATCCTGTCCATCTTTATATGCATAACTTCATGAAAGAATTTTAAACATCGTGCTAAACAGTTGCGTGAAAGAGTTCTAATTTATATTCCAACACGTTAACCTATCTCTTTCGTAAAAATCAGGTTGCGAAATACTGGGACATCATACTTTCTAGAGAGTCCCTTCAATAGAGGCCCCCTGCACTCGGACAAACGACTGTGAAATGGACGCACCTTTGCACATTTGCTGGGGTTTTAGGACGTAACCACAGTTGCCGTTTGTCTTGAATTTGGCTCGATTTAACTGCATCATTCGCCCTTCAGACTGGTAGTTGAATGCCACTATGCAAGTTCAAAGTTTGAGAGAATTAGGCAAGACAGCAGCACCGAGTCGAGACAGAGAACAGTCCCTTCCGGAGGCATACGCACCTAGCTGGCAACCAGCATTCCAGTAGGGCAGAGGGTTGAGGTTACTGGAATCAATGCGGTAGGCAGAGGGGTAAATCCTCGTGAGCTGCTTTTGGTTGTAAACCATGAACTGCTCTGATTTCTGCTGAACCACCTGATGTGCTCTCGTTTCACTGAATGATAACACATTTCCTGTGGTTCCTGGCAGTTTTTAATAAAGAAAAAAGAAAAGTGAGAACTACATCCAAGGAAACACTAGTCACAAAAGACCTCATAATATGTTAGATTATACCCATAGTAAAGGGCAGAGCAGAAGACTGAATTTGAACAGAATAGAGGTAGCTCTTCACTAAGAAAGACCATAAAATCCCATCTTGTGACTCCTGCCGTTTTGAGGCCCAATCAGAGTTGTGCATCCTGCCGGGATAACTGCTTACTCTGGGGTCCATGTTCTCTCAAGTGTTCAATCAGCTCTCTCATTCATGTCTATCTGGCTAGTATGAAGAGGGCAGGCAGGAAAGTTATTTTCTGGGTGCATGATTCTAACAGAACAGCTTTGCCAGATATAGACAGTTATGGATAAATAAAATTATCTATGTAACTTATTCCTGATAATGGGGAGACATTTGTTGAAGGCATTTATCTTAAAAGCACACATGTGAAACACATCATAACAGACAGCATTCAGGGTCCAAGAAAATAAAGGCGGGAAAAAAAAGCAATTCCAAAAGTCAAAAATTGAGGTTTAACATTAATTTGAATAGAATTATGGAACCAGTCAAAATCTGTTTGGGAGAAGGAATAATGATAGAGAAAGAGCTCAAAATAGCACAAAAAAATAAAGTTTCAAAACAAGAACGATCATCCACCGAGCCAGGCTTATAAACAATGGGAAAAACAAAGGGACGTCAAGTAACAGGAAACCTATATTCAAGTTGCTGCGTGGACCATCATTGGGGAGGGTCAGTCCGGGGCTGGAAGTTTGCAGGTCATGATGGAGTATACCTCCAAATATTTAATAGTCTACCTTCTCTTCCAACCCCATCTTGTGTTCCCCATCTACAATGCCTCCCTCCTCCAACCCCCTCACCAAGCATCAACAGCCCACCCCAAAGATGAACACCCATATGTCCTTTGGACCAGTTCGAAGAGGCCAGGCTTTTGGCCTAAAGACCCAAACTTTCCCAGAGCCCCATCCCATTCCAGTGCGTACTCTGCCAAGGTGAGTGTGTCTAACCCGGACTGAGGGACATGGCCCATGAAACCAGGGACTTGAACTACAATCTTGCTGGGCCAACTGGGCCTGAATTGTACCCAGATTGCATGTTTATTAGTGAAAATAGTCTCCCATGGCCCCTGCTATCCTCAGGGATGTGTCCCCTCAGACAGTAAATGCTGGTCAAAAAGCCAACAATTACTACACTCTAGAGTTGGACCTTGGAACAGCCATGAATACAGGTGGGAGACAGAGAAATTAGAGAAGGTGTTTTTAATCTGATGATTTCCCTCATATAGATTCTTTCCTTACCATGTATATTTTATTGACATAAGTTATTAACATAGTTTATATATCTCAAGCATACTAAAAACGATCTTATTTTTTTCCATGTTTTTAATGAGGAGTGTTTTGAACATGAAGTAGAAAATACAGTCTTTTTGACAAGCCACATTCAGATGCAATAGCACTATAATCAGTCCCACTATTTTATTTTGTCTCTCCACTTAAATATGCACAGCGTGTTACAATTAAGATGACCTTGCTAATTAGGCACATATCAATTAGTCTTTTAATAGAGTTGAGTTTCTCTGCATTAGGATAAACCATGCATTCATTATCTATTGCTCATTTTGTGGCTAAATATATGTGCACGGGCACCCACAGACACACACACACCAAAACAACTGAAATTCAAGAGCTAAATAGTCCTCAATATTATTGTCCATTAAGCTAAAAGGATTATGATCTCTAAAGGCATTTATTAGAAATTTTATTTCTCCAAATCAAATACACCTCTAAGTCCATACACCACCTCGAGTTTATTTTCTAGCTATTGGCAGTGATAAGACTATATTGTTCATTTGCTGCAAACCCTACAGTTTCTATGTTCTCACATGTGAAATTAATTTAGATTTTTCATAATTGTCACCATTTGAAGAAAGAACCAAGCACCAAAGAAAATTTGCAGACAGAAAAAGATGCACTTGTAGAATGGGGAGAATAAAGAGATCTGAGGGAAGAATGTGGAGTTTTCTTGAAGACATAAGTTGACCACAATGTTTTCTTCCCTTTACTAAGATTTGTTGGGAAAATGGGATATTCTGATTTACATTTCATTTCCACTAAATTTAAAATTAGATTGAAAAGCCACACGAGCAGGTTCTTTCTATAAGCATTCATTAACTGAACAAAAGTGAAATGAAAAGAGAAGAGCTTAAAGGGGAAAAGAGCGACTAGCAGAAAAGCCCAGGGTTAAGAAGGGCTGTGACTAGAATTTCTCAATATGGCAACTGACAGGTGAAAAAGAGTAAAAGAGTCAGCACTTCTGAAATTTCTGCCTTTTTTGTTAAAACTTCACATTCTGTGGATTCAATTACTTTCATAAAAGTCAAAATTTCCAATGAGAAAATATGAGCCTTTTCGAGGTGTTACTTTAGCCAATTAAAATGTCTTCTTTCTTCTGGTCATTCACACTGGGAATGGCTATCAAACCAGGTCAGTCTCCACGGCTCAAGCTTTAGGGAAGAACTTGCTGTGATGTATTTGTCTTTGTGTGATAACAAAGCCCTCCCCTGCCCTGTAGGAAGCCCCTCTGACCTCTAGCCAATCAGGCAGTCACAGTCATCAAAGAGCCCTCCCTGGGAGCTAAGCTTTGTGCTGGCAGGCAGATCCCTGACACTCCAGTAGGATTCTACACGGTTCTAGAAATGGGTGCTGGCTAACAAAGATTAAATAACAACTGACAAAGGAAGGTGAAGGATTTATCCAGAAGAAAAAGTTCAGTCCTTACCATCATCCACAATGTCCTGGGCCGCCACGGAGTTTGTGTACACGACCAAATCAGAGAGCTCTCGGCAGAGCTTCATGGTTTTCCTTCGGCGACCCAGCCTGTGAAATACACACCCAGGACTCGTGACACTTTAGGGCTGGAAGAGGTTTGGGCTTTTGGTTATTCCACCCGCTGTACCTGCTCCTCATGGGGCCAGGGTCAGAACCCAAGCGTGAGTCCTAGTTCAGCACTCCTTCACTCCAACACCCTACTCATGTGGTTTGGTTCACCGCTCAGCCATGAACCAGTCTCTCATGTATTGGTTGTATTTGTGGGTTCTGCTGGGAAGGACTTGATTCCCAGAGAGGGAGTAAACACCGGCATTCACCAGGGATCTACTCTTGGCAGGAGGAGACCCTAGACCAAAGGAACGGTAACACTGCATTGTGGGGCACAAGATTACATGTCCGCTGGGAAATACGCCAGTATTTCCACAGTGATTATCTTTTTGAGGTATAATCACAAGGATTTCTATTTTCTTCTTCATGCTTTTTCTGTATTCCTCAACTTTCTTAAATATCCACTACTTTGTTCTCATTTATAAACCAGTACTAGGATCTCCTCTACAACTTTACAAATTCTACCACCATACTTCACCACAGTAAAGGACTCCACAGACTATGACATTCTCCTCAACTTTTTCTCCTCTAGGAGAAATCTATCAAAAACTCTAATCCTTGCCAAAAAAGATACACAAATGGCCAATAAGAACATGAAAAAACGCTCAGCATTATTAGTCATTGGGGAAATCAAATCAGAACTGCGATGAGATTCCACTTCCCACCTAATAGGATGGTTATAACCAAAAAGGCAGGCAACTACTATATGTTGGCAAAGATGAGGAGAACCTGGGACTTGCATACATTGCTGGGGAATATAAAATGGTACAACTGCTTTGCAAAAATAGTTTGGCAGTTCCTAAAAAAGTTAATCAGAGTTACCGCATGACTCGGCAATTCCACTTTTAAGTACATACCCAAGAGAAAGAAAAATATATACCCACATAAAAACTTATACATGAATGTTCATAACAGCATTAAGCATAATAACCAAAAAGTGAAAACTATCTAAATGTCCTTCAGCTAATGAATGGATAAATAAAACACAGTATATTCATATAATGAAATATTATTCAACAATAAAAAGGAATGAAATGCTGATACATGCTACAACATGGACGAATCTTGAAAATCCTACACTAAGTGAAAATAGCCAGACACAAAAGACCAAATATCGTATGAGTACATACATTTATATCCAAGGCCCAGAAAAGGCAAATCTACAGAGATAGAAAGTGGACTGGCTGGTGCCACAGACTGGAAGAGAGAGAGAGATGACAGTGGCTGCTGAAAGTGGAGTTTCTCTTTGGTGTGATGAAAATGTTCTAGAATTAGTGATAATACAGATGTATTCATTCAATGAGCATTTATTGAAAACCTACTGGTAGTAATACAACAGTGAACAAATCAGACAAAAATCCTTACTCCAATGGTACTTATATATATATTCAGTAAAATAACTAAGGCCAGATGAACCAAAATTTTGCCAAGAAAGGAGACATTAGCACAGACAGGAATAAAAATATCAATGGGAAGGAAGAGTGTATGTTCCTCCTTTATTATATAATCAGGAAATTCTATAGCCATTGGTGGAAATCTGGTTTTGAGAAGGCTAAGGATTATAAATCAATGTGAAGTCTTGCCTAGAAATTATAAATAAAACTCCAAGAAACTCCAAGATATATAGAAATTCTTCATAAAGTTTGCTTTTTTTAAATGTTATCCTGGAGGTGAATTAGTTTATTCATGTCCCAAAAGGGCACCACCATAGATGCTTAGGCCTAATAGCTAGTATGTTCAAATCTGTAATTCACTCAAGAAGAGCAACATGTGACATGATTCCACGTGATACCTGTAATGATGTCTTATTTGCTCATGTTAATATTATTGTGGCTTCCCAAGTAGAGAAAGACAAATGCCATATGATTTCACTTACTTGTGGAATATAAAAACAAAACCAAAAAAAATGAACAAAACAGCAGTAGACTCACAGACACTGAGAAGTGACTGGCAGTTACCACATGGGAGGGGTTGGAGTGGGTGAGTGGGGAGGAGGATAAAGGGGTACAAAAATTTTCAATCATAATATAAGTTGGTCACAGGGATAGTAGGACAACATGGACAATATAGACAATGATTCTATAATATCTTCCTGTGACGACAGATAGTAACTGCTTTAGTTGGGGTGAGGATTTAATAATATGGCTGTGTTACCCATATGAGCCACTGTTTTACACTTGAAACCAATATAAGATTGTATATCAATGATACTTCAATAAAAAAAGAGAAGATTATCATGGCTTTCCTAGAACACTGCCCTTTCTCTGTCTGTGACTCAGAGTTGAGCCTTTCTCACACTTATATTTGAGAGCGTTTAGAGCAGAAATCCACTGGAAGGCAGTCCTCCTTCTCCTAGATCCTTGACTGTAACTACACTGAGTTTCCTGTTCCCTAAGGGTAGGGACCGCACACATCCTCTCTGCCCTTAGTTACTATCTTATGTACAGACATTCTGTTGAAGTGAAGCTCAAATATATGATTTAATTGAACATTAAATGTCATCCCTTCCTACAGGACCTCTATGCCTCTAACTTCATTTAATTTCAGGCTTTCAATAAAGGCACAGGGTTGTGTGTATGTGTTCACACACATGCATGTGTTTATAGGTCAATCTATGATATAACTTACATCCTATCACTGTGAGACTTGCTGTATATATAAACCACCAAAAAATCCTATATCAGATCATGTGTCACAATTTGGGTTCTGAAAATATGGTCATTTTACTCATCCCAAATTCTACTGATAGCAATAAAGAAAACAGCAGCTAATGTTTTTGAGTGCTTAGCTAATTGGAGTAAGGCTTATCAGGCTATGTAGGTTAATTCCTTTAATCCATACAATGCCCTGGGAAAGTTACAAATAAGGAGCCTATCTTGCCCCAAGTTAAACTCGGAGGAACAAGAATTTGAAGTCTGGCTGATTTCAGATCCCTGGTTCTTAACACATGCTTACTATCTGTCTTCTCCTTTCCCCTCCAACGAGGGCCCTCTCTATAGTTCATGTGGCTTCTCTCTCTTCTCTGAAGACAGCTTGTACCTGACAACTGCTCCACCTAGCACTTATGAAGAGCTCACTCTGTGCCAGGCACAGTGTAAGCACCCTACGTGCATTATCATCTTACATCCAGTTGATTTTCACATGTCCCACTGTGCCGAGCACTTTTCATGTGATCCAATTCTCTAGATGTGTACAACTTAAGCTGCGTAACTCATGGGGATGGAGAGCCCCAGGAGTCTGGGCAAGAACCGTGGGATGCTTTCCTACCTGTACAGCTGGCCAGTCTCCTTGCCTGGATTCTGCTGTGTGTCCTCCTCATCATCGGTACTATAAGACTTACACCGTGATTTTGTAGTTTTCTGCTGGAAAAATCACAATAAACTTAACTGATTCACTGCATCAGGTGTGTCTACTACCTACAGAGAATGGACTGGGCCTTACAATACTCACACACATGGGCAAAACTTGCAGGAAAAATAAATTGACCAAATATTTTAGCTTGCCTCACCATAACAAGCATGCCTATAGCCATAATTATATTTAAATAATGAGGCATAACTGAGGGTTTTATGCCCTAACCCTGATTTATAGCCCACGTAAAAATGTAGTTCATAGAAAGACTTTATTAGTCATACAATGAAGGCGTCTGTGATGAGTAGGGTCAAAGTTGTATTATCTATTTAAATGATTATAAGGGATAAAATGCCCTTATATACAGGGAGCTCACTATTCCTATTGACTTATAAAAAGGAGATTTGATAGAGAAAAGTAATACTATTTTAAATGAGTAACTACCATTTTTGCTTTTGATCAGTATGCACTCAAATAACCATTTAAATCAAACTACTCTTTTGCGATCTTGACCCATTTTAACTTCTAGCAGCAGAAGGAAAATTGTTACCCACAGGATTCAGGCGGAAAGATTGCAGGACTAATTGGGTATCTTATGAACAGATTAGCTGTTAGGCATAAAGCCTTTCTGGAATGATGTGGTTTCATCCCCACCACACTGGAGATGATCCCAATATTTGGCAGCACATACCTCAACAATACAAATGATGGGGAAGGACCCCAGTAACTGCAGAAAGCAATGCCACAAACATACAGCTTCCCCAAAGGTAAGACCTTCAGAGAGGGTGTCCTGGACACCTGGAAGCTGTAGCTTAGAAAGGCAAAGGCACTCCATCCCCACATTACTGCGGGATCCTACCACTTTCTAGATATTTTCATGCTCAGCAATTTTTTTAAAAAGCTACCCTGTTGGCATAAACAAACTCAACTCTATTAGACTAACAGTGAAATACCAATTCAGTCTGGAGCCTTCTCAGGTGTTATTCATGCTGTGAGAACCTCAGTGTGCGGGCAGTGGGAACCCCAGCATCTGATCAGCTCATGTTCCACCTTCGCCTCTCACCAAGCTGGTAAATTGGCTAATCTCTCTAGCTTCTAGGTTTTTGAAAGATTAGGACAATAACATCTACTTTAAAGGATTATTACTGTTGTGATGATTAAATTCTATGGCATGGAAAGTAACTCTGTAAGCTACATGAATTTACATTTAAAATACTATTAATATTTAAAAAAATAATCTATAAATCTCATGGACATTCATTCTTATGACTTGAGGCATAATAAATTCTAACTCTATCGTAGCTAAAGTACTCCCTAAAAGATTTACTTTGGAAGATAATTTTAATTTAAATGGGTTGCTGTAATCAAGAAATGAAATAGCCTAATTCCACATATAGTTAGTAATTTGAGGTGTTACAATAATCTGTCTTTTTAAAGTTCATTTTTGAATATAAAACGCAAAAAGTGGAAATAAGTAATGAATCACCAATGAGAGAAAATATGCTGATTGATGTCTTGTCTTTACATATCATTCTGACATATCTTATCATGGTTAACATACCATATAATCACTTTTTCATCTTTTTATGCTTCATATTTTGCATGTTGAACTCTTCAGAATGATCACATTTTAATGGCTGCATAATTGTCCATTACATGAAAAAAGTCATGGTTTAAGCAATCTTTATGAGTGAACACTATGGCTGTTTTTTTTTTTTAATATAATGACTTCTTTGTTCAACCTTTTAATAAATTATCCTATTGATGAGGCAGGAAGTCCCAGATACAGCAGTCTTCCAAGTACAAGCAATGACCTTACAGAAACTTCATGCATGAAGGTCACCATCCGATAGCTGATTTCCTCTTTAACATGTTTATCTTTTTACCGAAGTATAACATACATTTAGAAAGTGTAAAAATCATAAGTGTTCAGTATGATGACTTTCCACAGAATGAACTACCCAAACGAGGAAATGGGATATTATCTGCCCAAAAAAACAGATTCTCCCATTCAGTCATTACCTTCTCCTCAAAGGTAGTAACTACTATCCCGACTTTTTCCCTATAGGTTTTTTTCCCCCTGTTTTTGAACTTCATATAAATGGAATCAACTGTATGTATTCTCCTGGCTCTCGCTTCTTTCGTTCAATGTCATGTTTAAAAAGATCACATACCGCTTTTAGTTGTAATTTTGTCACTTTCCTTGCCGATAAATATTACCTCATGTGAATGCACAATTTTTAGTCATTCTATTGTTGATGGACATTTGAACTGTTTCCTGCTTGTACACTTACAAATCACACCAGTATAAATATTGTTTCAGTCTCAAGACATGTACCTAACAATTGAACTGATACTACACAGCGCCTGGCGCAGCCTTAGCAGACAGCGAGAAACTGTGTGCCAAAGTAGTTGCACAAATGCACATTCCCTTTAACAGTGGAGTTCAAGCCACTCAACATCCTAATACTTGGTGTTGTTAATCTTTTTGTTTGCTGTTGTGATGGGGGTATATGGAATCTCACATCATTTTAATTTGCATTTCCTAGAGGATTGATAAGGGTGAGCCCTGTTCCATATTAGCCATTTGGATATCTTCTTTCCTAAAGTACCACTTAAGTCTTTTACCCATTTTTTTAAAAAAAATTAGGAAGTTTGTCTTCTTTATTGATTTTTAGAAATTCTTTATATATTCAGGATACAAGTTCATTGCTGGATTTTGTGTATTGAAAATATTCCTTCTCATATGCTACTCACTTTTTGATAATTTTGATGACTAGAGGTTATTAAGTTTTAAAGTAGTTTAATTATCAACTTTTTCCTTTTTTGGGGTCCTATTTAAAAATTTTTTAGTTATTCCAAGATCATGATGATATTCCCATTACCTTCCAGATTCTTTAAATTAGTTAAGTTATTCACATTTGCCCTCTTAATTCATACCTTATGTTTTCCAAAGTTGGTCATGAGGGATCGTCCATGTGATTTCTTTCCACTTTCTTTCACATCTGGATGCTGAGTAAATAAAGCATATTATAAGCAATTGTCTTCTTTGCTCTCATTTTTTTCCTTAGTTCTAGTGGAATGGCAGGGGAACCCTCTCTCTGTCTACCTCTAGGTGGGTAGCAAGCTGGTCCTGCCTGTTTCTTGATGCCCCAACCCCTCACTACTCCAAAGGTTGCTGAGTCTGCCTCATGAGAGGAGGACGCTGGCATGAAGAGGCCTGGGCGCCAGCCAGGAGACAGCAACTGGCAACAGCTTCCCAGAGCCGGGTTCAAGGGCCTCTCAGTAATGCCCAGCTGGGCAGGCCCCTCCAGGGCCAATTCACAAGGCCCTCCACAGCACAGCATATATTTTTCTGAATGCCCTGAGTAGGAATAAATTATCTTCAGTTATTTAATTCTAAAAAAAGGACCAAAAGTCATTAAGAACCAATTCTGTTGAGTGAAAGAAAATAATTTGATTGACTGAATACCATTATTTTGGATTTTAAAACTTTAAAAATAAATAAAATCCAAGCATATTTATGAGGTAGTAAGATGTTGTTGTTTAAGAAATTACAGCAGAGCTTATCTGTTCATTGAAATAATTCTGTGATGAGCATTGGAAAAAGGTATTGCAGCTTCTGAATTTTTCTTCATGTGGGTTAATTTTCCAGGATAGTGATCTTCTTGCTTGAACCTCTTATTAGGGGACAGAAATGCCACCCTGCTTGAAGGTTTTAGATTCTGATTCAGTTGTCATCCCTAAAAATACGTATTGACTGGTTCAACACTAACAACACGGTATAAGGAGAGATCAGCGGGCCCTGCCCTCCCAGGAGTTCTAACTAAACAAAGAACCACATAGATGGAATAAATGTGAATGAACAAAACCATTTAAAATCCAAAGGCCAGGGAAGGCACCTATGTATATCCATAGAGAGTAATCAAAGATGTACAGGGAGAGGGTAAGACTGAGAATTGGTTAGGAAAGAGGCAGTTCAGAAAATGCTGGAGGCGTGAGGATAGGGGGCTTACAGGGTAATTTCAGTTGACTGGTTTATGTATTTTGACTGCCTTTTAAGATCAGTTGAAGCCGATCACTAACTGTTCAAAAACGCTGGAATTACGAAGGTAGCCAGATGTGGTCATAGAAGTAACAGTGCTCGCCAGGTGAGCAGCGCAGCTCTGACCCCAAGCAGCTGCATGTCCTTCGGTGAACCCATTCACTCCATCTCAGTTTTCCTATCTGTGAAATCAAAGAATGGACCAATTCCTCTGAGTTCCTTTCTACTTCTAATAGCCCATCTATTGGTAGGGGAACCATGCTTCTTATTGTCTAAAACAGAACCCTTGTAAGAGTGAAAGGGGGGGTCCTTTTAACAATAGCTGGGACAATAGGTGAACAGCAGGGCTGTTCAGGCAAGTTTAGTTATATGATCATCATATTTATTGGACACTTGCTATGCCTCAGTTTTATGCTACATATATTATATACAGTCTCATTTGATATATACAACCATCCTCAGAGATAAGTATGATTAAACCCAATTTTACAGATAAAAACTGAAGTTAGTCAAGTTAGACAATATGCCCAAAGTTACCAAGTTAGTTAGTGATAAAACGGATTCTGTGCAGCTCTATCTCCTCTCTGGCTCACTCCGCCTCCCCAACTTCTCCCAGTCCACACCCCTTCTTTATGTATAAAGGTAATGTACACAAATATCTATGTCAAATTTGACCTCTCTCAGGCACTATACAAGCCAGAAAAATAATGATTATTAAGACTGATGCCTTTCCTGTTTTCTTGTAACCTTAGTCTAGTTGAGAAGACAAATATTAAACAAATAATGGCAAAAAAAAAAAATTCAGACAAGAAAAGCTGTAATGGGGCCACTGCGGACAACACAAAGGGGATGGCAGAACCTAGTCCAGCAGTTAAGGCAGGACTCATTTAAGACATCACACTGAAGATGGAATTTAAAAGACTAGTTAGAAGTTAGCTAGAGCAGATACAGGAATGGACTGTTCCAGGCAGAGGAAAGGCATGTGAGGAAGACCACAGCATATGAACAATGTGGCCGGCTTGACAATGGTGGGAGGTGGTATGACTGGGAAGGTCTGAGACTGGAGAGGTAGGCAAGGATGCAGTGACGTCAGTCCTTGGAAGCCTGGATGCAGTTTGTAATTTATTCCCAAGCATAATGGGAAGCCACCAAAGAATTCTGAGCAGTAAAGTGACACGATCGGATCTCCATTTTTCAAGCATTGTGATGATTTCAGAGTAGAGATAAGGTTGGAGGGGAGCAAGAGTAGTCAACAGGAGAGAGGACACTGGACTTAAGTCCGACACAGCCACGAAGAAGAGGAGAAGCACACAGATGGGAGACACATTCAGGAGGTGCAACATGCGTGCCATGGAGGCCTGCCTAATGTGGAGACACGGGAGGGCCGAGTACGTGGTGGGTCTGAGCTGCTTCCCTCACCTGAATATGCAGGGGAAAGATAAGTCCAGGGGCACTGGGTTTTGCCTGAAGGTCCCTCTGGAGTACTTGAGTCATTACCACCTGCCACCCCCAACCCAGTTCTAACTCTTTCTCACATCATCTTGCAACAGGGCGTTTTTGTTTTTCAAGCAATATGAGGATATAAATGGAAGAAACTGGGAAAGCATTTCACAGATGACAAATGATAAGAAACAAAGTATGAGGTACTTTCTTTTCCCTGTTGAAGGACACATACAAAAGGGAGCCGCATACCTGCTTCAGGTGTGCGTTTAAGCCTTCATGGGTGGCCTTCAGTAGTGCCCGCACTGTGAAACTATCAGGATCTTCTTTGTCTCGAATTTGAGATTCTTTTAACAGTGACTCCAGTTTTTTCCTTATGAAAGATTCCACCTGGTGCTCTGTGGTCCCATTATTCTGCAAAGAATTAAGCAATGGAAATGAATTCCCTTAAGAAGCAGAATCAATTAAAACACACCCTTCATTCCAGTCAACATTGCTTCTATAATTTGATTTTCTCTCAATTACCTATAAAATGTTAAGTTCATTGTACCATTTTGGTCCTACCCCCACACATACCAAACCTGTAAAATGATTACAATGACTGCATTCAACTCTCAAGAACTTTATAAAATCTTATTACTATTTTCATTACAGAGATGTCCAGAATCTGATGCTTACAGAAATTAAGTAAATTGCTCAAGGTTACAAAGCTAGCATATAACGGAGGCAGGAGTCAAACTCCGGCTCCTAAACCCTTCCCACAATACTACTTTACACCTTTGATAGAGAGAAGGCCATAGATAGTTTGTGGATAGTAAATTTTCTGCACCTACACAGGTAAATACGAGAAAAAATATGCTATTTGAAAAAAATCACTTCCTTCACTGAGGGGAAAAAAATGCTATGGAAATCTCTGCAATTGAGGATTATCCTGAGATAAAAGTACTTTCTCTGGCCCCGCTGTGTAATCAGAGGGAACTCGCTACT
Organism: Phataginus tricuspis; assembly: GCA_029783875.1. NCBI lineage: Eukaryota > Metazoa > Chordata > Mammalia > Pholidota > Manidae > Phataginus > Phataginus tricuspis. The sequence goes on along the minus strand of JAQQAC010020790.1, from coordinate 5,084,942 downwards.
GACCTGTGCCATGATTTGTCACTGTAATTGCTAATTTCAAGTGTTTTGATAATAAAGCTATGCCCACGTCCAGATGATGACTTACGCAGTTTTTAGGTGATCAAGGGACATAGGTTTCCCCGAAGTTTTCCTGAGCACAACTGTTTGGCCCCCTTGCTCTGCCTGAAACCTGTGGGACCAGGCTCTGCTCACGGCTCCCGTCACCTCTCTGTAGACCCAACACCTTTCCAGAAATTCTTCAGCCACTCGGCAGAGGCCAGCCACCCAAAGGTGAGGAAAGGGGCAGTCCCCCACAAGAACAGTTCCTGTACTCCTCACCAGAAGCTAAAGGCCTGTTTTCCACTTGCAAAGTTGTTATTAAGAGATCATTATTTAAGCCCTGTAGAACTGGGAGGTTTCCCAGTAATGCATTCATTTTCATAAAATATTGTAAGAAAGAAAAAATATAAATGCCCTAAGGGAAATTTGGGGGAAAAAGCCTACATCAGGATAGGTTGCTAAATTTCCCTGCATTAGTATCACATGCGTGAATATCTTTAATATACCCAGTTAATGAGGCACTGCACCCCACGGGAGGCCCTCAGGCTGTGAAGCAGAAGCAAAGATGGGAAAGAACTGGCCCTTGACATCAGGAGTAAATACCCTATTACTCCGCAAAGGCATGTGCCCCCAGATATCTTACCCTGTTCTATACAGATGCCTACAAAAGCACAGAGAAATAGCACAGGCAAGAAGGGTACAGAGAAGAGAGGGAAATGACCAGGGCTCTGCACGGTGAGACATCAGCAGTGATGAAAAGGGCTCTCCTGTCATCCATAGTTCTTGCAAAAGTTTTACATTAGTAACACATGTCCGATAAGCCCCTGGAAAACAGATTCCTTTCCTAGAGCATGAGTTCATAGAGGAGGCTAGTGGCAGATAAAGCTGGACATGTACTTTAGGGCTAGGTGGCGGTAAAACTTGAAGAAAGTGCTGTGGAGCTGCTAAGAATCTCTGGGTAGATAATGTCTGAGTAACAGTTTAGAAATAATATTAACCTGGCAGTATGCACAGGAAGAGGAAAGATGCCCAAACAGGAAAAGCGAGACACAGTGGTCCTCACTACAAGCGCCAAGAACCTAGGTGGATGTGCTGGTGGGGATTCAATAAAGATGAGAGCTGGAGAGCGAAATTCATTTCGCATAAAACAAAGACATATGGAGCTGCTATATGCCGGGTAAAAAACATAAATGAGGCCCAAGGACAGCAGACAGACACATCCCTGGATGATGGCACGAGCTGGGACAAGGAGACAGAGATGCAAGGTATGTCACGGGCCTACGGGGGAGGGCACCTCGCCCAGCCTTGAGAAGGTGGGAGAGAGTCCCAGGAGCAGAGCACACGTGAGCCAAGCCTTAGAAGATGAGTGTATTGACTTCCTGTGGCTGCTGGGACAGTTACCACAAATCTGATCGCCTGAAACAATCGAAATCGATTCTCGCACAGTTCTAGAGGCCAGAAGAATGGAATCAAGGTGCTGGCAGGGCTACCCTCCCTTCTGAAGGATCTAGGGAAAGATCCTTCCCTGCTTCTGCTGGTTGACAGTGGCTCCAAGCATTCCTAGGCCGCGTGTAACTGCAGCCTGTGCCCCTCTCTTCACATAGCCTTCTTCTGTGTCTTCTCCTCTTAGGAGAACACTTGCCATTGGATTTTTAAGGCCCACATGATTAATCCAAGGTGACCTCACCTCAACTACATCTGCAAAGACTTTTTCCAAAAAGGACATGTTCGTTAGTACAAGGGGGGCAGAACTTGGAAGTATTTTTGGCAGCTGCAAACCAACCCTCTACAGTGAATAAGAGTTAATGATCCGGCAAAGAGGAGGGTTGACAGCATTCCAACCTGAGCTAAAGCACGGGGAAGGCAAACAGTACTGGTAGGAACTAGTAACCACACGGAGAAAGAACACAGGGGAATTTAGAAGAAGCCCCTGAGACTGTGATATTGTGCTAAGGTTCAAAAGCACTCTCACTTAACAGTACTTCATTTGAGCCGCCCAATACCCCTGAAGGTACATTAGCCGAATCTACTCACAGGGATACAGAGGCAGAAAGATTCAGCTTGTCTGAACATACGTGCCAATGAAGCGGCTGAACTGGGATTTGAACCTAAGACTTCCAATCCCAAATTCTGTGTCTATCCCACCAAATAATGCTGCAGCCATCCTTTTTATACTGCTACAGGAAGAAATTCTCAAGTCAAATTAATCACAAGCAGGCTTGTATTTTAAACAACCACTCTTCCTATACAACACCTGAGAAATATTTCGCCACAGTCCCTCTGTAGAAGGTAGTAGATTCCACTTAAGGTCAGAAGCAAATACAAGAAAAGAACTCCAGGTCTTAAACTCCTAACACATTTGATCAAAAGACTCAGAGCTGGGCAGGGAGCACATTTGTTACAAGGACAAAAAGGCTTGTAAGACCACTTGCATGCTCAGGGCACAGAGAATGCCCCTAGTAAACACCAGCTTCCTTCCCTGGCTCAGGGCGGCACAGTGAGCGGAGACAGTGAGGAGATGAACTGTGGCCATTACGCCCAGACACTTCCGCTGTCAGCAAGGCCAGGCTAAAAATACAAAGCTGGGCCAACTGGTGAAGGTGAAATAATGAATGCTTGATACATAGGCTATAATTATTCACTTCACAGCCTCTAACCACTGGGAGTTGCTAAAGGAATGGTATTTCTGCCTGTTGATCTTTTTCTTCTCTGTGACTTACAGCACAAGAAAATTAGCAGCCATGGAGAACAAATAAATGTGTGGCTGAGGTTTCATTAATATGTTATCATTCTGTCCTGGAACCCAGTAGCACTACTGAAGGAAAGCTGAGACACCTGACCTTGCAACCAGCCCGGGCGGCCACGGCGCAGCTGCAGCAGGGACCACCGCTGAAAGCCGCCTGCAGTGGCTCTTTGTTCCCTAAGCCAGTAGGAGACAGGACGGTGCAGAGAGGTGGGGGAGGGGAGCGGCCCTCCAGTGAGTCTGCAATCATTCCTTCCTCCCCCAGAAATAATCAGGGCCCCCAAATCCTGGTTCAGAGAGGTAAATCTGACCTGGGAACATCTACCACAAATAAATAAACCAAACACACAAACATTCGTGTTTTGTTTCCAGGATACAGAAGGATCACTGGAAAGGCAGAGGGCTGCCTGGAACCACGCTCCCTCTAGACCCAGCGGCAGCAGGAAGGGGAGGGACCGGATTGGAGTGGCTCCCCTGTAAAGAAGGGTCCTCTCAAAACAGTGGGGCTCTACCTTCCCTGCACACTGGAGTCACCGGGCAGGGAGTGGTCCACCCTCCCAGGCCTCACCCAGACCCATTATATGGAAATCTCTGGGCTGGGGCCTGGGCACTAGGATTTTTGAAAGCTCCCCTGTCATTCCAATGTGCAGCCAAAGTTGAAGACCTTTGCTTTAAAAGAAAAAAACACTGGACTGTATCACCATCCCAAATTGTCTCCCCACTGCTCTCTGAGCTAAAGTCTGCAGACAGAAGGATAATACATTAGCTGCCCTTTGTGAGCATCTTAGAGCTTTCCCAGCCTGGTACCCGAAGGTCTTGGGCTGAAGGACAGCTGCCTCTCAGCCACCCGCATCTGTATTTGCCCCTGCCCGCTACTGCGTCCTGCCTTCTCCTTTAGCTATCTTAAAATACCTCCTTCTGTTCAAGGACCAGCTCTAGACTGATAGCAGCAAGAATCGTGCCGCTACTGCTACTCCTATTACTAGTGACATCTAATATTTATTGAGCACAAATCATGTGTCAGGAACTGCTGAGTTTTTCACAGGGTATGAACTTAGCCCTCATGATAACCTTTCCCTTTTCTTTTTAAGTTAAATAATGATTTCATTCCTTTAGTACATAAAGTCAAATTTATACAACCATGGCAGAGGATAAGAGTGAATTGTAGTTCCAAATGGGAGAAATCACCTGTTCTTGCAATAAAAAGTTGATTGATTCAGTTGCTATCAGTAAGAATCAGACAATTTCAAATCCTTATTCTCTCTGCTTATTTCAGTATGTTTCCAAATAGCAACAGCTCTTTTAATTAAATAGAAATCCTCAGGAAGATCAGGAGAGAGATTTCTGGACTTTAGAATTCTCAAGATTATATTGGCTGTCACACAGTACACTCGTGTGAGGTCACGGGAGCCCCCTAGCATTGGCGATCTCCTCCTTCCCAAGGGCAGCCAGGAGAGGGCACCACCTTCTACCAGCTCAGAGCCAAGCAGACAGCCCCTCCACAGACTGCGGATGCAGCCTATACAGCTGGCAGACAGGCAGAAAGCTGCAATAACATTTTGAGTATTATTATGGTGTCCGTTTAGAAAATGAGGGTAAAGAGGTCCGTGAGCACCTCAAGGTCCCACAGTTGACTAAGCCAGGTTTTGATTTCAGGCGGTTTTGGCTCCAAAGCCTGTGTGTTTAATGACTCTACTATAGTCTCTCATCTGACGTGCCCCAGGTATTCCAGCCCACTCTGAGTCCTCTTCCCTCTGAACCCACATTCTGCTAAGTCAATACCATATGACCTAACAATTTAAGTTTGTTATTCATTATTTGCTTCCAATGTGATGCATAGTTCTCCAGCTAGATGAACTCCCTCAAATACACAAATTTGAAGTATCATACACAATTAATATCATCCCTAAGATCAGGGATAGTCCATGTTTTTTTCTCATCTGAACTAATCACATTGACTAGAAAAGTTTTGGTAGTTCTGGGAACCTTCAAGGCACTTCTTGGAAATTTCATGTGATCCTACTTATGTAATATGGAATGAGGAGATTGTTGTACAAAACTCAAGATTTCCTTGATTTAATAAAACCCTAATAAATGATGAAGTATGGGAGTTATCTTAATTCTAGAAAGTTCATGTAGCCATGATCCTGGACAAGTCACTTGTCTCTCACAATCCCATTTTCCTTATCTATAAAATATTATTAATGGGTTTCTACCCCAATCTCATGGTTATAGGAATGAAATGAAATCCTGTAAGTGAAGTCCTTGGCATACTATAGATGCTTATTAGTAAGAACTCAATAAATATTAGGTATTTAAATGCTGGTTTTAGCTAACATATAAAAATATAACATTACAATGTCAGAAAAGTAGCAAAAAGTGATGTGTCTTTAGAGCTGTGAAACATTTTTAAATCTTATTAAAGTGATCATTCTTTATACAATGTAATTTTAAAAAGCAAAAGAAAAATATAATCCAAAATGTATGTGAGTCTGGGTATGTACATCTGTACATATATGTGGGTTTATACATGGCCATATACATTCATGTTTTGAGTCCCCCCAATGATAGAAGAAATTAAAAAGAGAAAAATCATAATCTTGGTCAAAAATAAACAAAATCATCACAATCATAAATGTAACTGAGTTCCATATTCAAAGAAGGTAGAGGTGGCCAAGAATTTATATCTTATTGTGTAAGAAAAGACCAAACATGCCCCATATGCTGTGAGAGATTAGAATTGGTCTCAGAACATGAAACCAAGAAATCTGGGGTAGGGGCCCTGCAAAGGTCCTTGCAGGAAGCATAAGAAATCAGTAAGGTCTGGTTAGGAACGTGGGGCCTGGGTGTGTGTGGGGAGTGCTCAGAGTTTAGATGAAAGCAATCCCACAATCACTTAATAAGAAGGGTGAATACAGAAAGAGAATGGAAGGGAAAAACATTCTCTTCAAAATCGAACCTTCAACCCCAAATTCTAAAACTGGAAAACTTATGCCAAGACTGAGTGGCAAAGACATCAACACATAGAATGGGAATGCACAATTGCACTTGAAAATTAGTATGTTTAGATCCTCAAAGATATGAAAAAATAGATCACAAAGAAACAAGAGATTAAGAAGCCAGATAATGAAATAAGTACAAGTACCTATGAAAAGGAACCAATAACAAATTTTGTAAATAAACAGTGTAGAATTAGAATTAAAAGAAAAATAGCTGGCTGGGATAAACTCTAGACCAGGCACAAAAAGGCAATTCATGAATTGAAAATTAATACCATAAACAATACCCAGAAGCCAGCATAGAGATAGAGAAAATACTGAAGAACAAAATTTTTAAATAATTAAGAGATATAAGAGACAGATTCCAACATAAATCCAACAGGACTCCCGGAAAAAGAGGGCTGAGGAAATGGAATAGAACATATACTCAAAGGAAAAATACACGATGCTCAAAGAAAAAAATGGCTCAGAATTTTCTAGAATGAAAGAAAACATGAGTTCTGTAGTAGGAAATAAATACTAAGAGTTAAGAAAATAAGTCCATCCCTAGTCATTTAATGGTGAAAGTACATAACAATGAGGATGGAAAGAGATGACCACCAAGGAAAGCAAATTAGACTGATCGGAGACGTCTCAGCAATAGTAATCCCAGGAAGACAACGCCTCTGAAACACAAGGGAAAATATACATACACACATATATATATATAAACATATACATTGTTAGATCTTAAATGTTCACTATCTTAACTCTTTAGCAGGATGGCAGAAGTTGCACCACGTATGAGAAACAATCAGAATCTTCCAGAAACCTTCCAGGTCACCTTTTCCATCCCCCCTCCTTGTTGCCAGGACACAACAGCATGACCGGCCTATGGGCCCTGAGGGTCTGAGTGTGGCTTTCAGTAACACCTCACGACCTCATGGGGTGACTCATCGCTTCCATGACTGCTGACAAGTCTTAAATCAACAAAACTCAAAATGGCTCAGAAATCATCAAGTGAATCAAGTGAATCACTAAGGAAAGAAGATGGATTTGTAGCTAACGGTAGTGAGAAGAGAGGAAAACCATGAACATGTGTAGTGTGAGATGTACACGCTGTACTAGGGCTCATTTAAAACTTGTTGGAAGGCTTCATGTTTATTGGATGAGTCATGCAGGAGATAGCTGATATTTGTGCCTAAGAGGCTGGCTGAATATAGATTCAGGGAGTACGAGAAAAAGGATACTGGATAACTCAGCAGGAAAGGAAAAATATCAGTGAAGCTGAAATATGGGGGTGGAGATTCTGTAAGGCACACCGTAATGAGGACCCCATAAAGATGAATGATGGTGAGTTGACCTCCCCGAATCAAATCTGTTGGATGACTGTACTGTGGTTGAAAGGACAGTGTCCCTTGCCTTTGAAGTGTATGTTTCTTGGGTCACTGAACACACCGGTTTTCCCTTGTGGCTTATACATCATGGGCCGGATTTTCTCTATGGCTCAAACGACAAAATAACGAGGCAGAAGCTTAACGGATTCAATTAATCCAACAACAGAAAGCCTTTATGATGTAAGCAAAAAGCTTTCGGTATGATTTGAATCCCTTAATCACAAGGGACAGGAGGGAGAGGAGTAGGAAGGTCTTGCTTCCCACCCCAGAGCAATGCCGGGCGAGCCACAAAGCCTGCCCCTGACCTTGACGTTTGCTGTTCCCTCTGGCTGGAACATTCTTCCCGAGAGAGCAGCGCGGCAACTCTTCACTTCTTTTAGGTCTTTGCTCATATGTCGCCTTCGCTGTGAGACCTTTCCAGGCCATCCCGTCTAAGACTTCAATAGACCCTCCACACATGCTGACATAGGCACACATACACACACACATGACACTTCTTTACACTTCTTCCCTCCCTTTTGTTCTTTTTGCACTTAACACTGCCTAGTACTATATATGTTACTTAGTTGTTTTATTCTTGTCAATCCTTCCATTCTTCCATTAATGTAAAAGTCCATGAAGGCAAAGATTTTTGTCTGTTTTGTTCACTGATATATGCCCCAACACCCTCAACATGAGGGCCTCTCCCGCCCTTTTGAGCAACAGAAGATGCTCAATAACTATTTGTTGAACGTGCAAACAAACCTTGTATAAGCCTCACAAGAGTTATTACAGTATCCATGAATGCTAAACTAAAATCTTTATTACAATAATTCAAATATAACTTATAAATCTAACCATGTTCTGTTAACTTAAAACTGAAGTTAAGACTTCCTCTAACATAATTATTGGTTGCACATAAGCCATGCACAGGACATCTTCTACAGAAATATGATCAGCATTCATTTCAAATGAGGCAATTTACATTCGACACTCAGATAAGGCATTTGAGCCACTGCTGACAACAGGACTATAAACTGACTGATTATAGGACAACACTTTGGTTTTCTAAATATAGAATTTTCTTTTCTCAAAAGAGGTCAAAAGTAGAGAAAAAAGATTTGAAAAAGTGAAGTAAAGATACTTTCCACTAGAATGTTGGTTTATGCATTTCCTCTCCTGAAGGGTAACAAAGAAACACCTGTAAAACTTTACAATTGAGGTGCTTTCTGCTTTTACCTAGGCCCAAATGAAAGAATCTAAGTGATCCTATCTTTATGGAATCATGTTCTAAGCCACCTATCTGCATGGGTTCCTAGAAACCAACTAAGATTTTGAAAATGAGAGGAACCCAATTGGATATTTTCACAGGGGAAATTACTGACTTGTTTCCATAAAACTATGGCTAACGCACTTTAGTGATCATAGACATATTTGACTTAGAAAGTTAGGACGCTCATTGACATTAGAAGAAAAATCATGTAGCTACATAGATGGAGGACTTGACTCTTACAGTAATAAATGACTACACTGTGATAATACCTAAATTTCTACCACTCATTTTCAGTAAAAAAACAGCATTCCTTAACACAAAATTTAGTCAAGCCTCTCTGTTGCCTGTGACAGACTATGACGAAGCTACCAACTTATTTTCCAAATAAGATGCAATCAAACATATATATGTGGGTGTGTGGTGTGTGTGTGTGTGTGTGTATATATATATATATATGTATGTATGTATACATAATGAAAATCAGATTAAAATCTGGTTTAAAAAATAAAGCTAAAAAACAGTTAAATTTCCATAATTACATGTAAGTAATTACAAAAATAGTAAATATCTGGAAGCATGAGAAAGAAGCTATTTAAAATACTATGTTTTCACCTATGTAAATCTGTTTAATTCTCTGTGACCATAAGTCCTATTAGTTGGTAGTTTTAATTGAGATAAAATAAACTAATAATTAATACAGTTGGTAATTTTTCTATTTCACTTTAAGCTGAATCTTTTCCACTTCATCCTTTTTAAAGTATATGAAAGCCAAGACAGAAACGTCTGAGACTTCAGCTGTGGGGACCCTCTTGTCTGCTCTCCAGTAATGCGGCTCCCTTTGGGACCTAAGGAAGCTGCCATGGCTACTATCATCTACAAGAGAACAAACTGTTTTTAACTATATAATAACTGGATTCAAGGCAATAACATAAATAGGATTTTACACCAACTTCCCCTGATGTTTAGAGGGCAGAATAATAGTCCTGATATTTAGAGGAATCCTGCTTTTCTCTAGAAGTGAAATTGTAACCCTGGAACAAACTAACATAAGTGAGTGCTTGTCTTGCAAATGGATTTCAGCCCCGGACAAGTTTGCTATGGATTCAGTGTGACAAAAGAAATGACAGCAGAACATTCTTGGGGTGAAAGGGTTATACCCAACTTTATTTCCACCGTGGCAGGTCAGTCACTAGAACCCCATTTACTCAGAGCCAGTCTGCATGCAGCAAGCCGGTCTCTGTCTCAGCCTCTCTGCCCACACAGCTGTCCCAGTCTCTGTCCTCGGCACTGCCACCACTCCAACCTCTGCTCTGCTCTCCTGCAACCTTTCAGCTATGCCACCATGTCACACAGAGCACTGGGCAGGGCTCTTTAAATAGAGTCAGTAATGACACATTGCCCACATGTGTGTAGTGAGCCAGCCAACCAGGGCCAGGTGAGAATCCTGGCCACAGGAACGTTCAGTTTATCCACAGTGCTACTCTCAGGTTGTCCTGTGCCCCTGACAATCATGAGTTGTAGAAGGTGGCAGCAGTGAAGGGGGGTGAGAAATCCTAGTCCCCCATGACGGGGGTTCCTCTTTAAGCGTGACGTGGCCACCAGGTTTGTATTTCTTCTGGACTACCTGGTTAAATGGTGCCTTTCTACAAAGACAGCTGTTTGATTAAGGACAGGGGTCTGAAGCCCCATACAGATGACAAGCTATTCTATGCCATTATATATAAGATGTGTCAAATTAAAGATTTAGTCAAGAGTCGCATGCGTGTCCGGAAGAGCTTGGAAATCCTCTGCTCCAAGGTACATTTCCTTACAGGGGGATAGGCATCCCGATGAAGTAGACCAGGTTGTGTGAGCCAGCCTTGGCAGATGGCACAGTGGGGCTGCTAGCAGCAAGCAGGGGAGACGATGCTAAACCAGTTTATTTCATCAAAGTCAGTGACATTTCCAACTGCTATTTGAGTTCTGACCAAGTTGTAATAGGAGAGGATTTGTCCCCAGAGAGAGGGTCAGATGGGTTAATCACTAACATTTTTCTAACTCTAAGACACAAGAATCCTCAACTCATTCACTCAAACGTTTGAGTGTGTGCGTGCCAGCACACAACGTAATTTTCAGTAAGTACCCTTTTTATATCATAGTCCCTTTATTGGGAGGATTCCAACACAGCCCCATCTCCTGCTGCAGCACAGTGAGGGTGAGAAAGATGGCCGTGCCTGTGACTTACATGGTGGAGCTTGAACTTGCACTCATCTTCGATCTCATCTGCACTGTCTTCATCGGAGACCTCCCCTTCCTCTGCATCATCCCCAAGATGATACGGCAACTTCTTGCCCTGAAACACGACAAAACACCCGATTTTAAAATAAAAATAAATTCACAATAGCCAAAATGTGGAAGCAACCCAAGTGGCCATGGACAGACGAACTGATAATTGATAAAGCATAATGTGGCATATGCATGCAATGGGATATTATTCGGCTATAAATGCAAGGGAATTCTGACATGTTGTAACATGGATAAACCTGGAGGACATTAAACTAATTGAAATAACCTAGTCACAAAAGGACAAATACTGTATGATTTCACTTACATCAGGTACCCAGAGTAGGAGGTAGAATAGTGGTTACCAGGGCTGAGGGGAGGGGAAGCCGGGAGTTATTCAATGGCTGTGGAGTTTCAGTTTTGCAAAATGAAAAGAATACACAGCAATGTGAATGTCCTTAACACAACTGAACTATGCACTTAAAATAGTTAAGTTGGCTGGTAAATTTTATGTTATATGCTTTTTAACAAAATTAATTTTTTAAAAGTGACAAATGAAAAAAATGTGGCATCCCTTGGCTAATCAGGACTCAGACTGACTAGAAGGTATACAGCTTGAATGAGGGGCAAAACAAGGGGGGAAGAGACTTCCAAAAACTGTTTTATTACTTTCGATTAAATATAATTAACTGGGGACACTGTATTTACAAATAAAAATTAGCCCAGGCTTCTCTTTGAGACTATGGGACTCATCACAGTACGCATCACCCATCTCACGCCCTTAAGAGTGGCGTGGTCTCCTGAGCAGCTGAAATGCACCCTCACCTCGGACTTGCTGTGTCCTCTGCATGACAAGCCCTCTGTCACCGACGATGCGATGACACTCCTGCCCGGATGGAGCATGGTCCTCATGACCACTTACCATCCTTTAGGAATCAGGGCTTTTTGACCACGAATGTGTAATTTATTCTTACAATAACATGGTAGAAAACCTAAGTTATACACACACACACACACACACACACACAATATGATCTCAGTGATGTATAAAAACTCTGGCAAGAAATATGGTCTATTATTAAGAGTATCTCTGGGTAATAGCGTTATGGGTGATGCTATTTTCTCCTTTTCTACATTTCCTAATTTATATTCAGAAAATGTAGAGGTTAAAAAAAAAAAAGTGCAGAGGCAGAAGGCAAGTCCAGGGGCCTGGTAAGGGTTTCGAGGCATCTAAGCGTTTGGGTCATTACGAGGCATCTTACTTGCAAGCAGAAAGGAACATTGACCGGAAGTTGAATGGTTCCTAGAATCTCCTAGAGAAGGGGGTGGGGCAAAACCAGGCCCTGCAGCCAGGGGGCCTTGGGCAGCCTCTAAAACTCCCCCAGTGGTTCCTACCTCTTGGTATTCAGGCCCTTCTGCAATCTCTTCCCTCGAGTGTGGGCTGGACCTGGTGACCCACCTCTAATAAATGGAGTACAGCAAAAGTGCTGGGACGTCACTTCTGAGGTCAGATTACAGACGAGTGTGGTTGCCTCCCCTTGCTTGCCTCTCCTCTCCTCCTAGAGAACTCGTTCTCTCTTGTTCTCATTCTCTGCTTTGATTTTCTGAGCTATGCTATGGAGAGGCCCACACCGCAAGGAAGAGAGGCCAATAGCCGGCAAGGAACGGCCATCTGCCAGCAGCCACTAAAGGGATCTTGGCAGTGGATTCTCCCCAGGCAAGCCTTGAGATGACGGCGCTGATACCTCAGCTGTGGCCTCGTGGACCCAGCTAAGCCCACCCAGATTCCTGACCTACAGCAACTGTTGGATAATAAAGGTTTGTTGTTTTAAGATGCTAAGTTTGGGGGTGATTTGTTATACGGCTGTAGGTAACTACTAGGATCACCAACCAAAATCATGGGGCAGAACTAATACATTGAATATGTCATTTTTGACACAACTAAGCACAGACCTCCTGTGTTCAACTCCATTATTCACACCACGGACACCAGGGACTCCTGCCAGAGATGTGCCCTTGAGCCCTGAATGTACCTGCCACCACTTTCACTACCCCTCAACATGATCACTAGTTTCTGTTTTGATTTCTGATTTGATGTCTGAGGCAGGTTCATGTGATTGTCGGCATCTATATCATGTGCCTGCACCCTACCTCTAAGAGAGGCCGCAAAAGCACACGTCCAGCATTTTTAACCCCTGAGGGGAATTCCTTAAACATGGAAGGATGTTCATATACTTGGTAGCCAAAAATAATGATAAAGTTCTAAATATCATCCCAGACTACTATCTCATCTGATCTCTAAACTTGAGCTCCAGGGACTTCCGGTACCTCTGCTCTCCAAACCATTATCGGCCCCCTTCAGCATTCTGGACCTTCTCCTCAGCCACTGCCCCCCCCCCACCCCCCCACAGGGCGACCAGCACAGTCAGATTTTCTGAGAACTCTCCCTCAGTTTCCATGTGCTCTCCCTGATATCCAAAGCTTTTGACCTTGGGTACTTAGCATAGCAATAGTTTCAATTAAGTCATTTATGTAATGAAAACAAAATCTGTATGGAGAATCCACCCTTTGGGGGTTTAGATACTTAACACTTTATTCAATTTACAGAGGGATGTTTATAGGATTAAAAAGATGGGATATAATTTCTCTTTGTATGAGTATGTATTTTATTTCTTATTTGTATGTACTATCTGCAAAGTGAAACCTATACCTTTTTCTGTCCTTTTCACAAGAATATAGAGGAAGTAGACATATGGATATGTACATATATTATGAATATAAGTAAATATGGCAAAACAGGTTTTCGCTTCCTCTTGTGTATCAACAATTAACAAGAAAGCTCAGAATTAGAGCATTTATGTCTACATAGTGTCTTACTGACACAAAAGGCTTCTATAAAATGACTTGATTTTTCTCTATTTTAGAGAGCATTGGAGAGTAGCTATGATGATATGGCAGCACCAGAAATAAGGTCCTCAGTTAAGTGGTAACCAGACACAGTCAGAAACTTACAGACACCAAGTGAACAACCTCCATTTTTTATACCTTTTGGGCATAATGGCAGACACCTAGATGGACATGCACACAAGACACTTAAAATAATAGTGATAGCAATTTCCTCATTTGAAATAGCATCAAAATTCAGTATCTTTTTTAAATGTTCAATAGAACAAAGCTAACAAATGAGAAATAGCATCAGTGAGTAAGGAATAGCAATCCCTAAGTCACACGAAGGGTTCTGACACCATCGAGTGGCCAGGAAAGCATAACCATGACGAGCAGGCAGCCCTGAACAGGCAGGGTAGCCACGCGAAGCTGCCCTCCCCCTTCCTGTAAGTGGGGCAGTGGGCGAGGGAATAAAGACAGGCAGCCTTCTCAGAGTCATGCACATGGTATTCTCATTTTCAGTCCTTTGAATTAAAAACCATGAGGGCCATATCTTCTCCACATTCCTGGTTCTCAAAAGATACTTTATCCAGGCATACAGGAAGAAAAGCAACACAGCAGAACATTGTGTCTTAAAGCCCCTTATCAGTAGTGTTACTCCTAAGGAAAATTATAGGATAAATTTCGGGAGAACTAAATGGGACTTAAGGAACTTAGCTGTGGTCCAGTGTAGATATAAACAAAGAATGTCCAGGTATCTTCTAGGCATCCCTTTCTGATCTATATGCCATTTCATGTGGGAATTACGCTCAAGAATTAGAATAATTGGCCCATAGCACATGGAAATATTGCAAGTTACCTAGAACTATAGTTACCTCTCCTCTCCAAGCTGCATGGCCTCAGGAGGGTGGTAAAAACTCTGTGATTCACATCTGTAAAAAGTTGGAAGCTTGGACCAGATAATTAAGGTTTTTTTCAACAATAAAGGTCTATGGAAAATTCTAAGATTATTTTTGTTTAAAAGCAACTTTTTGTTTACTTTTCAGGACATACATATATGTGTGTATACACACATATGGCATATGTATAAACATACAGCATGCATGTGTGTGTGTGTGTGTATGTGTTTTTGAAAAAACCGTATGTTATAATTATAATAATAAACAATTTGTCAATTTCCAAAGTGGTATGTAGCGAAACAAATGTTGCTTTTTGGATCAGAGCTTGCTCTGATGCTAAGAAATAGAGCAAAATTAGTTCTCTTGTATTTTCTGCAAATGGGTGTGGGCTGGTCCATGGATCTAAGAAATCTCAAAGTCTAGAGAAGTTACTACTTGCAAATGGGGTCAAGCAAAAAGCCCTTGAAACACACACAGTCCACACAGCTACCACTCCTTCCACTGAGAGCCTCAGGTATTGTGGCTCCGATCCATCCTGGTGCCCATCAGCCCCAGGACATCTGTTACCAAATGACCCAAAGTACAGTTATGCAGAAGGGACTCAGTTCCCATCAAATACCTACCTTAAGTTCCACCATCAAAAAGGGAAAGATTTCAGTCAAATGGACTTATTCTGCATCTAACTTTCTGACTGCTGGCTAAGGACTATTCAGGAAATACAGAAACAGTTGTAGGGCTATAAAGGTGACATTTAGCTTTCTAACCTAGGAATCAGTTTTCACCCAGAGAGTGCTTTAGCGAGAATTCAGAAAAATTGGCCTTATGTGGACCTTTTATTCAAAATACTTTCCTACATACAAATGCCCCACAATGCCTATGATGGATTCAGTCTATAATTATCATTTAACTGACAGGAAAACAAGTTTTCACCAATTCCAAAAATGAATACTTCACATTTTTCCCATTTTCTGCCCTGCCTTAAAAGCCCCCATTTACAGTACTGTTATGAAAGGGGCAATAATTTTTCATCAACTGTTTCTTTGACTTCCCTTTGCCTCCTATGTGATACTGGGTTTTTGTACACACCACTTTTAAGTAAAATGTAACCCAGTTGAATATTAATGCCCTACTGCTCTTCCTTAGGTTTTTAGTCTCAGAACAATACAACTCTCCAAGATGTCCAAACACATAAAATTAACTGGAATTAAGTAGAACCACAAAGTCAGTGATCTGAAATCTCACATCACTTTCTGGTTATTCCTTGCATTAAAAATATTCATGGCAGGTAGTAAGTTTCCTCCCTCAGGAGATCTGTTTAATGTCATTCTATTCACCTACTGCTCCTTCTCAGACACACGAGTCCTGCGGGCATTGTCTGGGCCCACGCTCCTCTTTGAAGAGGGCTCTTCTCACTTACATAACAAAGATGGACCAACCGTGAAGCCTTTTTTTTTTGACAGTTATTGGAGCTTGAAATGGAAAAGACGAATCTGAAAGAAATGTTTTCAAATATGGACACAAGGAGCCTTCTCCTCCCTTGTATCCCAAGCTTCCTATACATGCATTTCTCTCCAGTGTGAACTATTGCAGACTAAACTATTAAACATTTGGCTTACAGTATTGATGTTCTTGCTTCATCAAAACAAGTCCCAGGATACACAGTCAGTCAATAGCAAGCTTTTTCTGAAGGTATGACTATAAATAAATTGGAACCGGGTGCAGA
Organism: Phataginus tricuspis; assembly: GCA_029783875.1. NCBI lineage: Eukaryota > Metazoa > Chordata > Mammalia > Pholidota > Manidae > Phataginus > Phataginus tricuspis. The sequence goes on along the minus strand of JAQQAC010020790.1, from coordinate 5,068,763 downwards.
CACAACCCTTTATGTATTGACTCTAATTATTGTTCTTTGGATACAACAGGTTTCAATCCTTAAGGGAGAGAGGGCTGAATGGGTCGTTCTGCTCCTTGAGATCTTTACCTTCACTAGGATTTTGCCTTTCAGACTTTGAGGGCTTGGCAGCTGCCTGGTCTCTCCTGTGTCTGCAGATGACAGGTCCAGCTTGTCTCGGAATATTCCTTTCAGGTACTGAGCTATCTTCCTCTGCTGCTGGACGCTGCAGTGATTCTCGATAGACAGAATGACCGGGAACCTGTGAGGACAGCAACAGTCTACAGGCAGCGGGGACAGGCAACTAACTCACAGGTGTATTCATTATATCATTACAGTCCTGGTGACAGTATTTGTGAGAGTGGTGATGATTAAAATGCTTCCAAAATGAGAAAAATGAGGCATATTTAAAAAAAAAAACAACCCTCTGACCAAGTGTACTTTGCTAGGCATAATAGCTGAACAAAATACCCATTCACATGGGATGACTTAGTCTAATATTTTGCATCACACACAAAAAATGGTACATACATTATGTCCCTTAAAAAGAAAAAAATGGAAAAAATTTTGAGAGATCAGCCTAAAGAAAGAACATGCATATAAATGAGATTTTGTGTTATTTTTCTGAAGTCTAGAAATATCTAAGAGACTACTGAATGTCATTAAATATAGATATTTGCTCTAAAAACATATAATCAGTACCCAATTGAAAATTACTGTTGAGGGTAAAATACCATAATGGAATTTTGTGTTTTAGAAGCATCTTATGTCAGGCACTTCAAAATCATTCATATAGAATTATATACAAGTCTTTACTTGCAGAAAGGAAAGGAAAAAACGCAATCATCCATTCTCTGCCCGCACTCAGGTTTCTGCACAGACTGTGAGACCCTAACAGAGCGATTATCAGACAGCCTGAGGAGTTGGTGGACAGGCAGAAAGGGAACCGGGGCTGATTACCGCATTTTACTGCTTTATTAAGGTTTATTTTGATTTTTTCTCTGTTAATTCATCACATATCTTCTGAAATAATAGGCAACATCTTTTTCCAGAGTATACATACCAACATTTAAATTGCCTAATATATCTATGTGGAGAAAAAAATTTACTTCTGGGCTTATATGACACACACAACCTCCATAATATGAACTGTGACCTCCTGAAATTACATCCTACCCTCATTGGTAAAACCTGATGCCAAAGGTAGTATAAAAGATGAGCCCTTGTGACTGAAGTCATTTGGGTAATCTGCCTATAATCTGTTTGCTCTTGTGTCCTCACATATTTCACCCTAGAGTATTAGAAAGAGAGAAAAATAACAAACTAGCAACCCTGTCTATGCAATCACATCAGGGAGCTCGAACAATGATTTTTCAAATTGTCAGTCTGTTTATAAAAAGCTTATTAGTGCCTAATGATGCTTAGTATAAAGCAGTGCTTCTCAACAGGGGCAGGGGGGAATTGTGCAACACCTCTCCCAAAGGACACTTGTCAATGCCTGAAAACACATTTTTGGTGGGCACAGTATGAGGGACTGCTACTGACAGTTAGTGGGTAGAAGTTGCAGAAGTCAAGGATGCTGTTATCCATCTGACAATGAGCAAGATAGTTCCCCACAAGGAATTACCTGGTCCAAAATGTCAACAGTGTTAAGGTTGAGAAACCCTGCTGCAAAGATGCAACTAAAACTTAAGGAAGAAAGGAAAAAGACTGAACTTTAAAAATGTGCTAAACAAGTGTACTGTTTTAATTTGAAGTCATTTCCTCCTAAGGCTTTCCAAATTTGAAATAAGCATTGTTGAGTCACCAGAGAATCCTCCAAGGTATATAGGTAGCAGGTCTTCCCAACACCCCACTTTGCATATTGGAAAACAAAGGCAAACTCTTGACTAAGACTAGTAGCAATCAATCAGGGTAGAAAAGACCCATCAGAATTCAGCACCTGAGAGCCTTCCACACAGAAGACACTACCAACTAAAAGTGCCATGCTGCAAGTGTCTCATACTAAGAATAGCAGGTTAACCTCATGATTAATAAGAAGACCAAATATCAGAATTTTTAAAGGCCACTAAGTTCTGTACAATTTATTTATGCAATTGTAATTTTAATTTGTTTCTTTTAGTTCAAAACTCCTTTCTTGGAGATTTCAGGCACTTGCTAGACAATAAAGAATGAATTAACACATAGCCCCATATTTTCAATGAGTTCATGGTTTTAAAGGCTTAAAAGAAGGCAAATAACCAACTGTTGTGAGAAGGTGCTATATGATTTGATAGAAATATGCTCAGGGTGCTAAGAACAGAGAAAAGGAGAATTTACATCAGCTGGGAGTGTCCGTCCATTTTGCCAGAAGGACAGTCCTTAAGCAGTCTTACAGGCTGAGCGAGAATCAGGCAGGTGGAGTGGTGGGGAAGGGTGTTGCAGCCAGAGAGAACAGCATATGCGGGGGTAGAAGGTTGTGAAGGAACTGGGGGATCCAAAAGACAGTCAATGAAAGGAGACGCCTAAGTCTCAGTGGAGTAGTGGTTGAAGACAACACTGGAAGGGAAGGAAGGGGCCAGGCCTTGAACGGCATGGAAGACACAACTATGTAGTACAGGGAGCTTTTGAAGGACTTTAAGACAAGAATTACACCATGCTTATATTTCCAGACAGAATAAAACATGTACCAGTGTGGAAGACGAACAAAAGGGAAATGAAAATGAAGAGAAGGCAATGGAGTCAAAAGACAATGAAAGATGTAGAATTGACAAGAATTGGCTGCATCCTAATGACTTCCAGTTTCCGGCTAAAGCCCCTGGTAGACAGGGCTACCCTTAACTTAGAGGAGCCAGAGCAGGATGAGATGCTGAGGTCAGCCTGGACTGTAAGTCCGGGATGGTAGGAGCCGTACCTTTTGTTCAGTGTTGTGGCCCCCTGCACCTATTACGGCATGCCTGGCTTACAGTAGGCAAGAATAAATGCCTAAATAAATAATGACATTTGTTCATTTTGGTACCTATGAGATATTCAGATGCATTTTTACTGAGAATTTTTCTTTGTAGCTCTGACACTTAGTTCTGGACATATAATTAGACAAATAACCAGGAAGTAGACCAAGAGCAACAACTTAGAAAATAGTGACTATTACAGGAGTAAGAGAATGGTGTGGAAGACCATGGGCCAAAAAAGGTGAGAAGCAATAATGGCCATAGAGGAGAGAAAGTTCTAATAAAATGCCCCCCCACCCAAAAAAAAGTATTGAGGAGAAAATAGTCACCATTATCAAATGCCAAAGAGGGGTCACATAGCACAAGGTCACCAGACATTTCAATATATACATGACATCCAGCAATTCTGGAAACCTAGGTATTATTTTACTGTATTGTAATACAATAGCAATAAACTATTATCAATAGTGACCTGTATTTCCAGACTTCATGGACATACTGTATATGCCAGGTTTGGAAATTTTGAGGCCACTCTTTGCAAGAACATGCTTCGAGGAGGCAGCATCTTAAGAGGGAATGGGGTAAGGAATAAATGGAGCATGGGAAAGTGCAAACATGGAGGCCATATTATTTGTTCACAGCGTTTTGTTGGAAAGATTTAGGGTAGCAGAAAGGGGGATGCAGACTCCAAGGATGAACGCTGGTTCTGTAGCCACGTCACACCAGCTGATGCTCTGTGTGCTGGCTCAGCTCCCGGATGCTGCTATACTCACTCATTCTTCACAAAGGCATGCTTGTTGATGGTCTCCACGACATCTCTGAAGAGAATTTTTGAAGTGAGAGTATAACCATGGTGCACTACTGGCTCTCCATCTGGGCCATCCCAACAGTCAACTGCCAAAAACAGAACTTCACATCAACAACCCAAAGCTCCTGGTGTTTACTAATATTTCTGGAAATATCAGACAAATATTTTTAGTTTATTATTTGAGATTATATGTATTATGATCATGACAAAGATGTCAAAGAGGAATGGGTGTTCTGGCATACTTATCACAATAAGGGATTAAAGATAATAAATGATTGGCTTCTGAGCATTTACAGTTAACAAAGATTTCATAGTCACAAGTAGCCTAGCACTTATGGAGAACTATCATTAGAAACTGATCTAAATCCATCAAGTGTACCCAATAATAGAGAGATTTCTTAACAAGTTGTTTATCTAATTTCAGATCTTCTTCAGTTTACTAAGGCCTTTTAGGGCTTCACAGTGACCCTCTCAACTCAATAACAGGGTCTTTCATTATTGTTCACTTAAACTCATTATGTTTCCATTAGATTTATTTCCATTTTATTCATTCTACAATAGTTATAAAATAAAATTGACTTTCTAGGTTCAAATCCTGAGGCCCTGCCAGCATTTATGTGAATACAAGCAAATTTTAAAAGCCCTGCTTTCCCCATCTATAAGAGGGAATTAGTGGTGGCACTTGCATCATAATTTTGAGTGTTGTACACATAGAGGGCACATAAAGCTGCTTACAATACCACCTGACACATAGTTACTATTCTTATTATTGATATTAATATTGCTATGTGTATAGACAACCTCACTGGCTTCCCGCTGGAGAAAACAGCTTCCTCACCATCCTCCCTCACTTAAGTGTGTGCTTTCCCTTGTTTTGCACTCTGCCCCTTAGATTAATTTGTCAAAACACTGCTTTCACCATGTTGTTCCTTTGCTCAACAGCCTGCTCTGTGCATAACCAGCATCTAACACATACACAGTATGCAGTCAACAGCTATACACTAAATTTATTCATAAATATCCTACAGTAGCTCCTGCCTGCTTAACCCAAGGTCTCTATTGCTTGTGCTAGAGACTGGCTACTGTTCACTAAGCCTGTATTCTCTCTTGCCCCAGCACACAGCTGACAACATTGCCCAGCCTCTCCTTGCCATAGGATGTGGCCACTGCAATGTAAGCAAGAATGATGTGGGTCACTTCTAGGTCTGGTGTATGAAAACCTGTCCTACACAGTCACCCGTACTCTCTCTTTTTCTGGGACTTTAAAAGGCATGTACTGAAGGTGGCATAGCCACAAGACGGAGGAGCCTGGACCCCTCAATCACTGCTTAAAAGATTCATCCATTAGGAACAGCTATTTGGGATTTTATTTAAGCAAGAAAGAAATATAAGTTGTTTTAGGACTCTGAGATTTCAGGTTTAACTGTGAACGGAACTGGTGTTGCCTTATTTTCCTAGCGCCTGTCTGACAAATCAACCTTATTTTCTCCTACACACATTTGTTCTCCTAGTTAGGCAAGTTTCTCACTTACAACCCACTCCTTTGTTTCTTCCATTTAAGATCAATTGAAATATTTCCTTTCACATTGCTTATCTAAATCCCAATCAAGGCTAATTTAGGTTCCCCCCAAAACTTTGCCAACTCTCATGACATTACCCTACCTTATGGTATGGGGTCACAAACTCAAACACCAAGAGGAACCTAGCAGGTGTACTCATTTGTGTCACTGCTAGGTAAGCTAACAATTACCTGCAGGTCAACAGCACGTAGGTGTCAAATGGAGAGAACTACACTTCATACTGTCAGTCAATCACTGCTAAGTGGGAATAAGGACCCTGGTCGTTAGATCTGAGAAAAGTAAAAAAATCTACATCTTCTTGCTTTAAATTTTCCCAACTTTTAAAATAGTGGCAATTAATCCATTTTTAAAATTTACAATATGGGCCAAAAACAAACAATTCTGCAGGTCGAATTTGGCTAGTGGAATGCCAGTTGAAACTCTGCCTTTCACTTCGGACTTACACCTGTTCTCTATTTAAGTAGCACCATCCTTAAATGTGTGCTTTGTATATTATCCCAGGAGATGATATCTCCATTTTCCTCCAAAACTTTTGTTACAGAAAATCCTGGAAAACCTGGACTGGATCACTGACAGAAGAACCAAGTGGCACTCGGAGGTCTTGAAGTGTTGAGGTTTTATTCTTACACGGGCGGGCCCAGAGGGGAGTCATCCCCCAAGGTCCGAGCCCTGAACACAAGCAAGGGGAGTGAGTAATTTGTATTATTTTGATATGTGGCTTTTCGGCCTGCGCAGGGCACAAGAGGAGCCTGGAGGAGGGAGCTGGGAGGGCTTTGCCAACCAGAGAAAAAGAGCGGTTTGCTGACCTTGATGGCGGTGTTGAGTATTTTCCTTATCACTTTCAAATTGTTCAACATAACCATGATGTCATCTGATGGTTAATTTTATGTGTCAACCTTTTCAGGTAATGATGCTCAGTTGTTTGGGCAAACACCAGTCTAAATGTTGCTGCAAGGATATTTTTTAGATGTGATACCATTTAAACCAGTAGACTTTAAATCAGATTACTCTCCAAGTGTGGGTGGGTCTGACCCAGCCAGATGAAGGCTGGAACTACCATCTTTTGAAGAATGAATTCTCCTCAGGATTATAACACCAATTCCTACCTAAGTCTCCAGCCTGTTGGCCTGCTCTGCAGACTTCCAATTGGCAATCCCCATGCTCACGTAAGCCCATTCCTTAAAATCAATCAATCTCTCACAGATACTTGGAGATATGTAGAGGTTATGTAGGCCATGTATATGCTATTCGTTCTGCTCTCTGATTAATGGTTACCCTTATTAAAATCGATTAGACATTGGCTGTTAAAATATCTTTTGTGAAAAAAATTGGAAAAAATAAAAGGAGTAAGAACTCCAAGATTAATGCCATAGGAATGCAAGAAACAAAGTTGAAGAATAAAGATGCTGCTGAGAAGACCAAAGGTTTGGGGATACTCTCAAACACTGCTGTACTGTTCCCCTGTGCCTGCAAAGGAGGTCAAACGTATCGAAGACATCTTCTCAGGAAAGACGCTCCATCCATCCTGAGCACATCCTTGACACTCTTTAATTGTCTTTGGATATAAATGTGGAAAAAATGAACAGATGTTTCAAAAATGTATAATTTGAACAATTTACACCCTGACTTAGTCCCCTCTTGGAGGAAAGGGGGCATAGCAAGGTCCCTCATAAATGAACTGATATCCTTTAAGAATGAATGTAGTTGAGGCAATGCCCGGCCTGACTCGATTATCATAAAAATAGCTCTTAAAACTACACTGGTCATGAAAGAAGTGCTCTTCCGCCAATATTTATGACAGGCACAATATCCATAGTCGAGGATGGGTCCCCTCATGTTCACTTTTGAAATCTATTTGATCACTTATTAATGTTAATGTTAAATGAGGATAGCAACACTCCCAAATGGTATTGGCAACCTAACACGGGACATCTGCAGCCAAGCGGAAGTGGCAGAGAAGTTTCCTGTAAGAGCTAATGCTGTAATGGGAATGTCAGCAGGGTAGAAACCCTCTAACCAATTCCTTTAGTCACAAAATAACCAGGGCCCACTTTTCAATCGGATCACACATTAGAGGCCCCCAAAAGTGCTGTGACAAAGAGCCGGCCAGTTCTGAAGGCCTGCTGAGCAGTGAACATGACAGTTTTTTCATAATGGGGCTTACAAATGTTCTACCCTGATAGTCCTCCCAGAGGTAACAGGAGGGGATGTAAACCGATTACAGCAGCGATGCAACGCACTTCCATAATGAGAGTGGAAATCCCCTAGACAGAACATCCATATTTATTAAGCAACTTGGGATGAAAAAGGGAATGAAAGGGCATGTAAAAAAGTGTTATCAATTTGATTTGCTGACAAGCCCACTTCACCCAAAAAGACTTATTAGTCTTCCCCAAGACACCATGCACATCCTGACCAAAGACATTACTGCGGCTGAGCTAATGAAGATGGAAAACATATTATCAAAATAGAAGTTTGAAAGTGGAGAGATTCTTCAGGTCACAATACCATGAAGAAACTGTCCAGAATCATTACTCTCTCTCTAAGCAGCATACGTGGCAATAGCTGTTTCAGAAAAATATCTGTGAGACCTGAAATATTCAATCCATGACCTGATACACTCTATAAATAAGGCTTTTTAAATATAGTTGCAGCTGTTTAAGAGTAAAAACAATTTCATCTGATGATAATATTGTGACTGTGGTCTTTTAAAAGAGTCCTTATATGTTTGAGGTCCATTCTGAGATATTTCCGAATGAGATCATAAAAGTGGTTAGGATGTACGTCAAAGTAATCCAGTGGGAGCAGGAAGTGGGTGGGTGTGCAGCTGGCACGGGACTGGCTGTGAGTTGACAGCAGTTGAAGCCGGGTGATGGGCACAGAGTGGGGTCACTATATTGTTCCCTCTACTTTGGCGTATGGTTGGGATTTTCCCTAAGAAAACTGAAAAATGATGTGTATGTAGAAGGGGAAAAGATGTACAGAACTAGTTGCTAGGATATGCACAGATTATCTCTAGAAGGACGAAAGGACTCGTTAACAATGTTGGCATCTGGGAAGAAGAATCAAGGGTAGAGAGACAGGCAAAGGAGGGAGACTTTTCTCTATATCCTTTCATACCTGTAAGCATATAAATGTCTTACCTGAGAAAATAAAATGGGTTTACTTGGAAAGAAAAACTTCATGTGGACCCAAGACAGATAAACATACCCCTGGGTATATACATACACTGTTGTCTGCAGGCCCAAGCTTCGGATGTGAACTAAAATCTTCAAAGCACAGGGATGACAGAAATTGTTAGGAGAGAAGAAGACATCATGTCATCAGATTCTAAGTCTTCATGAACATCTAAATATTTAGGTGGTAGTTATAATCATGAGCCAAGCAAATTCCTTCTTTTAAAGCCAACCTCCCCTCGGTACTTCACTTTCTCCAGTCTTCCTTATATGACCTGATAGTCCTCCTTTGATCTCCCTTAATGTGGTCATGCCATTCAGTGCCTGGTCCTCTGAAAAGCACACAGGGGTCATGGGGAACAGTGGAGTGGAGGAGTCAGACCAACTTGGCTTCAAATCCCAGGTTTTGAACCACTTACCCTGCCTCGTGTTGAGGTGTCCTCTGAAGGAGATTACACCATCCCCCTTAATGTTTTAAGAATTAAATAAGAATGTATTCTAAGCACTTAGCCAGGATCTGGTCATAAAAGGAGCTGAAATCATGGCAGTTCCCTGTTCCTACAGTACATTCAATGCCAAGTTGACAACCACGGTTTCAAACAGGAAATAGATCAAGGACAAAGCGGACCAAGTCTCCCAGATAAATACAATCCTTCTCCTCAACAAAATCCTTCCAGAAGTAGCAGCTCGACTGTCACTGTCCAATCATAGATGATTCCAAGAGGAAGCCCTGCAAGCCCAATGACAGGGGAGGGATTTGCTGATACAAAATGCTGCGGGGGTACTTGAGAGACCACATGTCTTTTGAAATTACACCGCGGCATGCATATTCTCAGCTTGTGTGACTAGACGGAGCAGGCAACCTTTTAGATAAGGAGGGCCAAGCAGCTTCTTTTTCTACTTTGGTGACTGGAAGACAGGGAGAAAGAATGCACAAGAGAAGGCCCAGGTTCAATATCTACTGCACACAATTTCTAAATGCTCTCGCTTTAAAATAAAAAGACCCCTGAAAAAAGCTAAGACTAAAAATTTGTATCTGACTATAAACTGTCTTAATCGGATAACTTTCCTTCTTAATACCTCAAACAAAGTTGGAGGATTAGAAGGTTTGATTCAGTATGAGAAACTGAGCAGGACACTGATTTTGGACAGAGAAACCAAAGAAGAGAAGACTAGCTATCTATAGAACCTGAAAAGCAAAAGACATAGACTATAGGACACAGAAAATAACAAAATTGAAAAACTACCCAGAGTTGACTATTACTTCCTGGAGTCATTAGGAGTCATTTTCCATACTTGGCCCCCAAGAAAATGTCACCATTTAAAATGAGAGGCACCCATCACCACATATCCAATGAGGGTGTGTGCCCAGGGCCTCTGTGCATGTCAGACTCGCAACACTTGTTGAGCGCTGAGTGAACAAAAGTTTGGATAATGGCTGAGAGCAGAATATCACCTCAAGACCTTTTGTTGCTTGAAAGGTTTTTCTTTATGTTAATATTTTATAAGCAACTTCATTATTCAGCTGCTTAAGCTACTCAACTGTCAGTCATTATTGTAAGTATTCTCTGCACTTACTGCAAAAATGCCATGCCTTGAAACATAAATTTCCAGAGCACTAAATTTGTAGTGGTCCTAATGGCTCTGTGTGCAGATAGTTTTTAACGCCTGTCCATTTTTAAAATATGTTAGTTGATCTTTACAACATGCCAGAAACTACTTGACAAAGAAAGGCCCATCCAGTTACCCATCTTACCTCATCACCCTACTGCTTTATTCATTTCCCTACACTGCTCCACCACCCAAGAACAACCTGCTCTCCACTGCTAACCCTACTGAAAGGCAATTCCCCTTTGCTCCATGGAACCTCCATAAACAAACTCCCTTTCATCATCAGGTTCTTTTGGGATTCTCCCTTGACCTCCTTATCTTGATTAGCAACCAGTTCACTGTGGTGGACACAACTTCCTCTCTCCATAGATGCTTTTTTGTATACATTCTCTAGGAGACATTTTCTAGGCCTTTATTGCTACTTTTAAACTATTATACATTTGTGGGAAAAAATGCCCCCTTTTGAATCTCACTTTATCCAACTCTCCCTTACGGCATCTTCCAAGTGCCTTTCCTATAATATTCTTTTTTGTATTTAAGTATCTGGTTTATAGTTTTTCATCTCTATTTTTAATTTTTTCATTTCTTTAAATTTTAATCTTGTCATCATCCTTTATGAGTTAAAAGCCCATGTGGGCAATCTGCTCAATATCTTAACCTTGACCTTCTCAATGCTAACAATCCCTCTACTCTGCTTCAATCGTGTTCACCCATGACATGCCCGAGGTATGCTTATCACCTGTAACTACATCCAAAACTCCACTTTGTGATAATAACTCTGTTCTTGTTTTGTGTGTGTGATGACAACTTTCTCCATATTTCTATGTCTTCGAGTCTTCCAGTCTCTTAACCTCATGTTATGGCCCCTTATCCACTTCATTTCCTTTTTTCAAGCTCATGGACTGCCAGTTACTCTAAAAAGCACTCAGTAACACCTTGAAAATATTATACACAACCTAGAAACCCAGAGGCTTGGATCAATTCTATAAACTGTCTTCAATGCTCCAATATCTAATCTGTTGGAAATGGGTAGCAAAGATGCAGTTTTTACATAACAAAAGACTTTTTTCTTTTTAAAGAGTTTTTGAAATTAGCCAGGCCATCTTCTCTAATTTACCTCATCAACTCCTTTCTGATTGTTTGCTGATATTCTTAAACCCCCAGACTAACGTCCACCCACTTCATATTTAGTGGGTGATGCTCTCTCCTACTTCCCTGAAAAAGAAAGGCATGAACCCTTTCAAAAACCTCTTGTCCCCTCATCCCCTGGAAAAACAAACCCCGATTTCATTCCCCCTCTTCCAAGTCTCAGAGCCTACCCAGCCCTGTATCGTTCAGTCTCCTAATGAAAAAAATGCCAAATCGCTAAACCCAATCAGCCATTCGCACCTTCCCACTAACACATAACCAAAACTACAACAAAGGACACCAGTAATCTCCCAGCCATCAAATGCAACCAGATCGGACACTTACTCTTTCCACTATTTGACTTCTCGGTCGCATGGGACATGTTTGACCATTTCATCCCTTAGGTCTAAATGACCATTTAGGTCAGTGGTCCCGGCTGCTTACCCTTGCTCTTCCTGCTTTTAAGTGTGGGATTACTTAAGTGCTCAGGCCTCATTCTCTTTTCCACTTCTCACTGTAAGTGATCTTATACACTTTCTTGATTTTAACTACTACACACAAAATTCAGAATTATGAGATCTTTATCTTGCCTAGATCCTTCCATTGAGTTCCGATACTGTTATCCAACTGACGGATAAAAATGTCCATGTAAATGTCACAAATCAGTATACACTCAACAAATGGAAAACTGAACTTACGGACCCCCTTCCTCCCAGATTCCCCATAGTATACGGTGGCGCCATTCATTCATTCCAGCTCTCCTCTTCATTCTTTACTTCCTTTACTTCTCTCACCAAGTCTCGTTAAGTTTACTTCTTTAATATCTGAATAATCATCTCTCTTTCCACTTAAACCAAATTTTTATAATCCTTCTGTTAAAAAGAAAGACACAGGCCCAATGTGGTATCACTTCTGCTAGGCCAAGTCACCAAACCAGGGCTTAATACCTAACCCTAACTACAGTTTCAACGTCCCCCAGGAATATAGTGAGTCAGGTGTTTTCTGGTGAGCAACATCGATTAGATGACGTCACATGAACCCTCTCCATCTTCCCTGAAAGAAGAGGCCACCTGCATTCTAAGTCCCTCTGCTCTTCCCCCAAGAGAAAGTGACCTTGCCTGAAACAACCCCTTCTTTTCTTTTGCTAATGACTTACCTCCATCCTTCTGTCTATAAAAACCTTCCATTCTATACAATTCCTCAGAGCACCTCTCTACTTGCTAGAGAGGATAATGTCCAATTCATCAATTGCTTAATAAAGCCAATTAGACCTTCAAACTTACTCGGGTAAATTTTATTTTTTAACACTTCCTTTGACTCACTACAGTTGCCTTCCCACCATGCTCCCTGACCTAGCTTCACCTCCCCTCCCCCTCCACAAACACACATTATAAAAAATACTATCCTCCTACACTGCTGTCAAAGTGATCTTTCTAAACTGTAAGTCTGATCATATCACTATAGGTATTAAAATCCTTCACTGGACCCTTATTACCAAAAGCTGAAGTTGAAATTTCTTACCACAGTATTCAAAACCCTTTATGACTGACTCGTATCTATCTACCTTCCCAACCTAGCTGATTTCTCATAGCATTTCACCTCACACCTTCCTCTCCTTATCACTACTCTTTACCATGTAAATGAGTCAACTGGTGGGATTTTCGCACTGTGCTATTGTTTTTATTGTCCGCCCATTCTATTAAACTGTGAGCTCCTTGAAAACAGAAACCTTGTGTAACATCTGTGTCCTCACTCTTAAGGAACCTACAAGAAATATAATAAATGTTGGCTGATTGACAGGCCATGAAATACCTTGAAAACAAATAGTTATCCTGCACAACTGCTTTTGTCATTGTTTAACCAAAAATATCTTTCTTGGAAAAATTTTCATTTTCACTCCAGTTTTGCAGCAACCCAAGGTATGCGTCCTAACTTCTACTACTTATCTCTCTTCTCCCTCACTGGACAGTAAGGAGAAACCAAAAATCATTATCAGTTAAGAATGGCTTTACAATGAGCAGAAAAATGGTTAGTGTGAGTGTGTATTTTAAGTCTTCATGCATATACTAGACTTGCCCCACTGCCTAAAGGACACATTCCCCAAGGCACACCAGAGCTTAGACAAAAGCACGTACCTTCCACACAGCGACAGCCCTCCTGTAGCACCCGGGCATACATGTCCACTTTGGACTGGGAAAGGAGCTGGTCCCCGGTCAGGTATGTGTTGTGAGAGGAAGCGATGTAGTAGTTGCACAGGGGCTGATCCATATCCTGGTACACTTCATGGTGCAATGGGTTAAATATGTCACAAGCAGGACTCCGCATGAAGTTTGTGAAGCCTTTGGAGGAAGGAGAGCGAAGCACTATAGCTTTCAAAGCGTTATGCACTTAATAGACTCTAACAGGGACAAAAGAGATCAAAGTATGTTCACAGTGATTATCTTATGTACCCTCAGGACAGCCATTGCAGAGAAGACTGAGTCAATGACAGATTTGCTTCAGGTCACATGGTGTCCAAAACTGAAATATGATTTTGGGGAGTAGTGGTTTAAACACAATCTACAGAAAAGTAAGGAGACTTTTTTAAGAATTTTGATTGACTGTGAGGGGACGTACTGCAAAGCTATTCAGAAACTCCTGAACTCAAGTCACGGTTACGCAGGGTGACCTAATGGGCGACTGATGCAGTGTGAACGCCACACTTACACTAAGTGGTACACTGATGAACCAGCAATCTCATAGGTTCCTAAGTTCATTTGAAAAGTGGTATTGTCAGGGCCATACTCGAGGTAACAGGTCAAAAGTTAGGCATGGACTAGATTCGGGGTGTGATTATTTGACGATGAAATTGATTTGGGAGGACACTACTAACACATGGTATCTCCACCCTGAGCATCAGAGCGTGGGAAATAGGAAGCTAATAATCAAAACCAGTGAGATGAACCATGCCTTTGTATGCTCTTGGGGCCGTGGGTGTGCCCATTAACTCTGGACCTGTTCTCCTCGGGGGCAGCAGCCTGCAACTTATTTCCCTACAGATTTTAAATACATCTAACTCCTACATACATGCAGCTATATTCATATTATTTCGTATAATGCTAGGAGCTAGATCCTGGTATGGCATATTGATTTCTTTGATCCTCACTTTCCTCAACTATAAAATCAGATGGTTTTATTAATGAAACATGAGGTTCCCGTAACCACTTCACCACTACCAACTAGGTAAAACAAGTTAAAGAAATGTATACTTCCAAGTCAGCAGTTTCATCAATTACTTATTTTAGAATGAAATTTCCCTTCGTGAAATTATCAGGTTGAGGCTATTGCCAAAGATTAGCCATTTGAGAGAAGTCCTAATATTTCTTGGCATCAGTCATATACATAGTGGCACAAAGTTGACTGTCTTGGAGTGGAAAATGTGGAGCCTCGCTGCAGAGGTAAGAGAAACAGCAGCATCATGGCATCTGTTTTATAGGAAAATGTGCATGTCGTGAGTTTTCTTTGCATCACGTGTGATTCCATGGGTATCTCCTGATTTCTTTTCCTAAAATTTGCTAGAATTTAACTTAGCAGACTGAATTTTGAGAAATGAAAATTTAGGAATATTGGTCTCTTACCTTCTATACCAAGAACATTTTTTGCCTTATTTTCTTCTGAAACTTCAAATTTCCTTATGATGTCAAGACAATAGTCTGTTGGCACGTTAGTCATCTAAACAAAACAGAACATTAGTAGAGTGTACCTGCAATTTCATGAGATATTTCCCCTCTACAATAAGAAAGCATACTGAGTTTTTGAGTATTCTTGATACAGGCAAAAGTAGTTAAGTGAGCAATATTTTGAGATTGCAAGTGTTATAGATACTTTGTTTTTGGAAAATGATCATGCTTTCAATCTTCCCATGTATCTTTCAGATTTCATCAGTGAGAACAGCCCTTCAACTAACTACCAGACAAATGTTCTCCATGAAGCAATAAAATTAAATTAAACCACTCATCAATGCAAATCCATTGATGAAAATCCACTCACTATAAGCTAGTAGCTACCTGCAAATGAATGTTTTCTACATAAACACTTATTTTTGCTAATCATAAATATAAATAGAGAGAAAAGAATGCCCTACCAAAATAGAACGTTCTAGGTAAGTCCTCCTGTGTGTGTGTATCTATAGATCTTTCCACTGAATCACAAGAGCAGTCTGCCATGGTGATTCAAGAACACAAAGGTTAGCAAGAGGAAAAACAATAGGAACCAGGTGAGGCTGCCAGCATAACAACGAATTCTGGAACTAGACTGCTTGTGTCCAAATTAGCTAGCTCTTATCATTAACAGTGTGATCTTGAATGAGTCCTTTATCTTCTCTGTGGCTACCTTATAAGGTAGTTGTGAGGATTAAATGAATTAATACTTGTAAGAACAATGTGCGGGCATCAAAAAGGCAGTGCATAGTAACCATAATGCTGCTCGTGTAATTGTACATTAATGATACCAAAAAAAAAAAGGCAGTGCATGCTATTATTACTGAGTTATTCTCAAAGCTGCTGCATGAACATTACATACCTACTATCACTGGGAAAAGTAAACCCTCCAAGAATAATTTAATTAAGTAGCAACAAAAAGGCTGTGATATTTTGATCAAAAATCCATTGAGCCCCACAGTCTAACAGTGACATTTTAAAAGGCTAATGAATGATGATAGAGGAAGCTCATCTTGTGAGCCAGTATTTCATATTTCCGTATTTCTCAAAATTCAATTTCCTCTTAGGTTCAGAACTTATACTTAGTGAAATATAATTTTTTTAAACATTCCATTTAATAGCATTTAATCTTTTTGCAGGAGAAAAGAAAGTCTATTATGCAGTTATTTTGCCTGTCTGAAAGAGTAGAGAGTGTCTTTTTCCTCGCCAAACTAGCTGCACGATGGATAACGCATCCTTTGAGGAAATTTTACAGTCCTTCCTCCATTCAGAGGCCTATATAACAATGTGACGCCGGGAAATACCTGCAGGAACTCTACTGACCCAGACAGGCTTTGAGCAGCTCGATAATTTGTCTGCTATAAACTAGAGAGATTTATCACATGCAGTCTCAAAGATAAATAATGTCTCACAAAATAAAAGAATCAAATTGATAAAAATTGTGCTTTGGGAAGACTAAGTTTACATTGCTCTTTATTTGATTTATGAGGCCATTTGTTCAGAAATGCAGGGGCCTTGAACTGGACTCAGGTAGTCTACCAGGAGCCCATGACATTTAAAAACAACCAAAAAACTGTCATTCTGAAATGAAGCTAATTACAGACTAGCAGAGAACATGTTACTAGTTCAAGACACAGAGCAGAATGTGTTAACAAAAAGCATCATTATGTGCAAAGTATTCAGTCAACTGCTGAAAATATCAGCAGGAATTCTAGGAAGCTCACAATTTTCTGGGCACCATATAAGAATTCATGGGAAATAATCCATTATCTACTAAAATTCAAGTATTAAGGATTAACCCAGTGAAATACAGTAAGCTTCATAATAATGAAAATTGAAATGTAAGCATCAGTCAGCTCCCATCCCCAATTCCTCATCTAATTTAATTAACCTCCCAATAGCAAAATCTACAGCTAAATTTTTTAGGCCTCATTTAAAAAGGTACTGTACAGTTTTACTGTTAAAATGAAGGTACAACATAGGTTAATGCTCTTTATTGTCCTTTTTTTCCCTTGTTTTACTTCCTATTTGACATTCTGATAAGGTGAAATTGAAAACAAGTTTTCCCAACTCTAGCTTTATTTCCAATGGAGCTCATTTGAAAGTTTTGTTTGCTATCAACATCTGAGCCACTGCTGTCTCCAACACTGAGAGTTGTTCTTACTACACCAGACAACTAGAAGAACTTATGGAAAATTTTGCTTATTTTAGTAATGACTCTTTACATTTGTATAATGCTCTCAATGCTATATAGTTTATAAAAAGCCATTACATGCATAATCATAAGTAGTCCTTACAACAGTCTTGTAAATTTAATATTTTCATCCCCATTTTAAAATAGGAAAACCGATGCTGGGAAAGGTTAACTACCCCAACCAAAGTCACAAACCAGTAAGGGTTCAAATTTCAACCTTCTGACTTCAAATCCAAAGCTTTTTATTTTATATTATATCTATTGTCTGGGCATTTTCATTATTTCCACCGAAAAAATGAAATGCTTACTTTCAAAATGGTTTTTTTCAGTATAGCTGAAACTCCTGAATCTTAACTTAACTTTTGAGATTTTTGTAATTTTCAAATCAGTATTTATAATTTGACTTCCTTGATTTTTCCAGATTGGACTCCATTCTCTTTCTCTTGTTTGCTTTAATTCTTTAATTTTATTCAAAAGAGAAAAGATAATCCATTTCAGATGGACTGACTAGTTGCAGATACCAAAAGCACAGATCTTTAAAACACTCCTATTCTGACATTGTTTTTATCCCCAGACTCCTTGCAAGTTTTCTGGCAAAGCTTTCCCTGGGAGTGCAATTTCAAAACAAAGTCAGAAGGAGTGAGTAACTATATTTCTTATAACTATGATTCCCAAAGCACACCAAACACAAAATCATGATATAATTAGCAGAGAATTTTAATATCACTAAACTCTTTTCAATTTATTTTTGTCAAAGTAATATATCCATAATCAGGTTAAGTCAAAACTACAGTGCTTATGACTAAACACAGAACACCCCTTCTATACTCAGAACCAGTCTCCAGAAGAAATATGCCATCATTTCTAGATATTTCTTTTGGAATGAGTCTTTATATTGCTGACTATTATGTTGATGCTATTTTCTGTTTTGTACACTTTTAACATCATGTATTGACTTTTTTGTGTTAGATAAAGATTTAGCTCATCTGGGCCAGCAAAACTAACTTTCTCCCCTATCCCACCACCCAGGATACTTACATCTTAATTTTTATTAAATTATTCAGTGTTCACATTATTCTGACTAAGCAGATATTGAACACTGAGTCTGTTGTGTGAAGATTGTGTTTCTTTTCTTACATATGTTTTATTGTTTATTAATTGCTGCAATTCTTATCTATTGGTTAATTTTTAACACCACTCTCACAGATTCTTCCCAATGACTCTAATGGTCCCCCAGTATTATTTTCCACATTAACAAAGGCAGCAGATAATTTATGAATTCCAATCTTTTTTCCCCCCATAAAGGTTCTCCTTTTTTCAGGCTGGTTGGAGTCTAGAATTTTATTCAGCTTTGGTTCTGACTTCATTCTGTCACTCTCATCCAAGACCACTCAGAAAGTAAACTATTTATTTCTCACACGTGTTTGGTGTATGCTTTATTCTGCACAAACATTTGGTTAACATGTTAGCCAGGCTGAAAATTCTAGGTCAGAAATCTTCGCTCCTGCATCTTTTGGTTACCAGAGTGCTGTTAAGAAGTTTGATGCCATGTTGATTCCAATCCCTTCACAGGACCTGTTTTTGTTAATTTGATTATTGCTTTTTTTTCATTTCTGCAAGCTTTCAGGGTTTCACCTTATCCTTGAGATTGTGAAATGTCACCATGATTTGTCTCTGTGGAATCTTTTTACATTCACTGTGCCTGGCACTAAGTCGGCCTTGCCAATTTACAGATTCCTATCTTTCCATGCTGATCATTTTTTTCTATTATTTATTTGATTTCTTCTCTTCTTTTTTGTCTTACCTTTTTCTGTAACTCCTGTTATTCAGATAATGGATCTTCTGGATCAATCCACTAACTTCCTTACCTTTTCTATTTTCCGTTTTTGTTGTTTGTTCTACTTTCTGGGCAATTTTCTCACTTTATCTTCTAAGCCATCTATTAAGTTTAGTCCTCTGATCTTTTCTTCTCTGAACCTTCTTGTCCATGGCATATTGCTCTTGCTTCATGGCTACAACTTTGTTTTTATCACTCTGATGGTATTAATGCAGTTTGAAATGTTTCCTTTGCCTCTATTTCCTCCAAGCTTCTTGATTCGATTCATTGGCCTTGGTCTCTGTTTTTTATAGTAGAGGATTTCCTCATACATGTGGTAAGCTTTTTAAAATGGCTACTTAAAACCCATTTTCAAATGAACTATTTGGAAACATTTTAAACCAAGTCAATAATGAACCGGTTAGAAGCTCTGTATGAGCCAGGCTTATTGACCAGTAGGTTTAACTGTAAAATTCTCTGGCTGTACTATTTTATTAGGAGTAATATCTGATGTACTTTGTGAATAATTAAGCAAATGAAACAAATTCAGAAAAGACTCTTAAAGGAATGCTTTTCACAATAAGGAAAATGCTAAAAATATAAATAAATAAATAACAAAAAAGAAAAAAGATAAAGGTACCCTAACACCAGAAAGGGGTAGTTATAAGCAAATAAGAGTTTACAATTATTTTTCATCAAAGAGAAACTAGATCAGAGTGACCATGACTCTCATAAACCATTCTGGATTCAGTAAAGGGTAATGAAAGAAGAGGACACACATGGCAGTGGTTAAGTGGGTCAGAAGAATCAAGGAATATTTTAGCAGAAAGAATGAAAAAACAAAAGGGGAAGCTGTTAGGAACACCGCAAAGGGATAACGTATAGATCTGTATCAGGTAAACAAAGTCACCATAAGAAAGGGCCCTCCAGCATGGGATGAGAAAAACTGTAAGAATTCCCATGGAATTAACCATCCACACACACTTCAGAGGAAAGTGCTGTATAAATAGAAGTCTGCTTCTGACTTATCCATGGAAGTAGCCTTTGCTCTTTGCTAGCAGCAAGGAGCTTTTTCAAACTATAAGGGTGCTTCAATAGTCCTGCCTTCTCTTCCTCGCTCCTTAAGCCATATGAAAGGATGGATAAAGAGGGTAGAGGCTTGCTACAAAAGGGTGTCAAGGAGGTGGGGGAATGAAATGAAATGATCACGCCTGAACCAAAACTCTGAAAAGATCTGAACACAAAACATATTTTCCCCAGTGCCAAGAAAATGAGTAGGAACTCTGGAGGAGATGTACGTTGTTTTTTGCCACACACAGGAAGAAAAAATGAAACAAGAAAATCTCATCCAAACCTAATACTTTGGCACCCCAGAATAGTGGATGTCCATGATTTTATCTGTGGATGCAAGGAATTGATGAAAGAGAAACTTGAGCTACCTGGCTTCTTGCTTAATTGGCACTTCTTCATGGATATAAAGTTCAGTGAGAATTTCCCTTAGCACATCCACATTTTAAGGATGAAAGTCATAATCAGAGAGCATTTTGACCCATCAAAGGCATAAATTCAATCTTCAGAGATCTCCAGTGAAATAAAAATCTGACCCTTGGATAAATATTTGATTTCACATAATCCTGACAGCATTAGTGGCCGGCAGTGATATTTCATTTCACAAGTGAGTGAATCTGTAAAAGTCGAATACTCCAGTGTCCACACCAATCTTATGCCATTAGAAACGAAGGAATTACTGCCATATGGATCATCAAATTCCTGACATTTGTTCCATTGTGAAAATCCTGATTTAAAACTCAAAACCCCTCAAAACTCTTGACTAATGACTCTGTTGCTGCACATTTAGGTTTTTCTCTACTTTGAAGAGTGCTGAAATGCACAACTTTACTTTTTTCTGTATACAATTATTTCCTTAGGATGAATTTCTAGAAATAAATGGATTGGTCAAAGTTTTATAAATTATATAAAATTTGATGAATAATAAAACTGTCTTCTAGAAAGACTGTACCAATCTACAACTTCACCAGAAATACAAGAAATGGACACCATGTTGGTAGTTTTTTTTAACCTTACTAACTTAGAAGGTAAAAACTGGTCTCTTGGTTTTATTTTGTATTTTTGAATTATTAATGAAGGGTGAAAATTTTTTATAGGCTATTGACTTATGAATTTTTTATGTTTCAAATGTTTGTTCATGTTTCTATTGACTTTTCACTTTTTTCCTTCATAGTCTATTAGAGCACTTTTCATATTAAGGAAATTCACTATTTCTCTCTTTGTATGTGGCAAATATTTTCCTAGTTTGTACCTGGCATTAATTTTACGGCATTTGATAAATTAGAAAGATAAACTTAAAGTTTCAAGACACTAATATTTTCCTTTATATTTTATGCCTCTTGATGCATGATAATTTTTTAAAAATTTCTCTCAGGTCATGTCCATAATGTAGCTTCAAGCCAATTTAAAAATTAAACTGGATACAGGCAATTATCAGCCAACAGCAGATGTCACAGAACACTGATTTCTATTTTCCCCAACTAAAAGTTAATGGTTGAATGTCAATATAACCAGAAGGAGGGAAGAAACATATGTCCTTTAGCAAGTAACATAGATGATTGCCAGTCAAAAGGTTGGGTTAATTCCATCTGCCCAGATGAATTTGAAGTCAGTGGCTTTAAACATTCTAAATTTAATTTTGAATTAAATTTAGCTTTTGAATATCTATGTCAAAGGATTTTCACATTCATCATTACAGTCAATCTTCACTTTGACATTGTGAGATAGGAAAGCCAGGCATCAGCTCCCCTTTGTACAGATCAGGAAACCAAGGTTTAGAAACAACAGTGACTGACCTGCCCAGGATTCTCCAAAGTTTGCACGGTATGGAATGTAGGTCTTCTGGGATCCTGACCTAATGTTCTTCCCACTGTACTATGAGGAGTTTTCCAGGTGAGAATGGAAAAGTGGGTATAAGAGCAAGAAAACCAGGAGTACATATGTAGGAAGGGCATAGTCCCTGGAGGGTTCTGTTACTCCAGTTCCATTTTCTATCTTAGAACTAACTTTGCTAATGTAGAATCACTGCCTTGCCAAATTGTCAAGCGAATTAAAATAGCTGGTTTTGATAAACATTTTGCTAACTTAATCCTTAAGAAAGCAACAACAAAATTCATAAAATCTGAATCTTTTATTCCTAAAATTGATATGTTTGTGGTAATGGGATAAAGTAAAATATTACCAGGTCTAGTACATTTTTTCTGACACTAACTGGATGTCCACGGCCTGGCACTGACTACCTGGAGGTAGCATTAGACCCTGCAGGTTAAGGGCTCAGTCCCATGCTCGGTGCTCCCACTTCAGACGCCAGCTACAAAGGAAGTGTTCAGGCTACTTCCATTTCTGCTTGGCCTGCTACAAATCTGGGGGTTCTGTCAAAGAAAAAACAGAACTGGACAGTAGCAAAAGCAATAAAAACAGACTCAATCAGTAACTATTGCAATAGGGGAAAAGAGACCTCAGTATAGAATAGTTCAGTTCTACATACAAGAAAGATGAGTAGGGATTTATAGCCAAGGAGCAGGGTGGGCGTCAGGGTTAGGAGCAGATTCTGCTAAATTGACCTAAGAGAATTCTCACTGAAATCAGGTATCACCTGGGGGATAGAGGAAGCTAAGGAATTTTATGAGATACTGAGGTCAGCAGGTATGGAGGATGAGGGTCCTGGTTAAGCTGACTTAGTAGAATTCTTGCTACAACTGGACTCTTGAGGACAAAGTTCAAGGACAGGGCCTGGTCCTAAAAGGGCTCAGAAGAGCCTGCCTAGAGTTTAGTCAAGGAGAATGTCATTGTCCGCTCCCATGACTCAGTTTCCATGACTCACCAGAATGATATCCAGAACTTGGAAAAGTGCTTCACTTACTGTTACTGGTTTACTATAAAGTATACAATTCAGGGACAGCCAAGTGCATAGACATGCATAAGACAAATTATCAAGAAAGGTGTTTGGAGCTTCCTTACTCTCTTAGGACACCCCTTTCCCAGCATTTCCATGTGTTTACCAACCAGAAGTTCTCCAAACCTCATGGTTGAGGGGTTTTTATAGAGATTCCATTACATAGGATGACTGATTAAATAATTCCTGCTGTTTGCAACAATATGTTTAAAACCAAGAGAAATTATGCTAAGTGAAGTGTCAGAAAGACAAATGATCTCCCTTATATTTGGAATCTAACAAAGTCAAAATCCTAAAAGCAGAGAGTAGAATGTTGGTTGCCAGGGACTTAGGGGAAGGAGATAATACTGGTCCAAAGTACAAAAGTTCATTTACATGGGATGCATAAGTTCCAGAGCCCTAATGTATAGCACGGTGACTGTATTATATATTTGACATTTTCTAAGAGTGTGGATCTTAAGTGTTCTTACCACACACACAAAATTACAACTGTGTGAAGTGATGCATATGTTAATTAGCTTGATTGTGGTAATTATTTCACAATGTATACATATATCAAAACCTCACATTGTACAATTTTAATTTGTCAAGTTCACCTCAATAAAGTTAGGAAAAACAAAAGTATATTCATTTATTTTTCTAATTTAGTGAGAAACAGTTTAAGGTAATACGAAAAAAAAAAGCAAAATAAGATGACTAGCCTGGCTGACAATTCAGTCTATATAGTATTAAAATTTAAAGGTCTTAATTTAAATATATGTAGGAATTCCCTTCACTAATCAGGACTTAATTTATTTAGCCTTCTCACATGGTCAAATGACAGTTTCCTATCAGAATTACAAATGAATTACTATACTGACAGTCAAGAATTATGTCAAAAATACCTAGCTCTATCATTAGTATAAAGAACACATTACTATTGTATCTAAAATGATACACATGAGTTAATATATTCTCTACTTTGTGGAAAGATATGCATACCCATACTCAACATATTTGAGGTAAAAAAATTGTGTAACTATTCAATTTACAGTATTAAAAGATGTAACTCCCTCTTAAAACCTGCTGGAAACATGTTTTAAATAACATATAGATCAGATTTTTGTGGGATTGTGATATTTGCCCTTCTATCCCTAATTTAAAATACACCTATACCCAAGCCCAGGAGAAACCCATGGAACTTTCACAAGTATTTTTAAGTAAACATTCACTTTAACAGTCTAATAGTACCTTTTGCTCCACCTTCAAAAACTGGGCCAGTTCCTCCACGGTCAGGTGATCTTTCTTGTCACTGTAGCTCAAGAGTAACAAATAAAGGTCCCGTCTCAGTGACATCATTTTGTAAAAAACACAGAACTCTTCAAATGTCAAAGTTCCCTGATTCTCATCTGTATCGGCTTCCTGAAAGAGACATAGAAAAAACAAGACAGAATGAGCACCGCAAATAAGAAACAGTATGGGAAAGGTAGGACCCATTTCACACTCATTCTAAACACGTGGGTCAGTTTAAACAGAGTATGTATTAGGCCACAAAAGGTTTCATATTATAAAGAATCATCCTTATAAAAGCCAATTTCTCTGATCACAGTAAATTAGTGAAACAACAAAGAAAGCTTTAAAAAAAACTGTCTGGAAATAACATATTTCTAAATAGGAAATTAAATATATAGAAGTAAACGTACACACCTTACATATTAAAACTTGTGTGGTAAGTTAAAGCAATAATTAGAGGAAACCTGAAGTTTTCCAGGTATTAGGAAGCAAAGTAGATTAAAACCAGATAAGCTAGTAATTCAAAAAGCTAGAAAAAAATTAAGCTAAAGAAAATAGAAGGAAGAAATTATAAACAAAAGCCGAAAGCAATGAAACAAAAAACAAACAGACACAACATCAAAGTTGAGCGATTAAACCAAAGGCTGACCTTTTAAAGAAATGAATGAGAAAAGAGAAATCTTGGGTGAGACGAATCATGAACAAAAGAGAGAAGATATATGTAAGACCTGGTGAAAAATACCGTCTCTTATCAGCTTCTGAACTATAATTCACTCCAATGTAATTTTTAAATATAACTGAATCTTAGTTCGGCACGGGTACCTTACAGCTCTGACAGCAGTCTGTACCATTAGTACGTCCCTGCTTTCCTGCCACACAAGTATTTTCAGACTGATTTCTAGTTGAAATCACTTGTTTTTAGTAATTACTGAGCAAGATTCTTTCAATTGGCTGAATATGTCATAAAACCCTAAAATGGTCAATAATATGTAACAAGCAACTAATCCACTTATATGATCTTCATTTTTTTTATTAAGGTATTATTGATATACAAATCTTATGATGGTTTCACATAAACAACACAGCGCCTTCAACATTCACCCCTATTATCAAGTCCTCACCCGCTCCCACTGCAGTCACTGTCTGAACATGATCTTCATTTTAAGTGAACACAGTTGTAGCCGAACAAATACTGACAAGGAATAAATGGCATTTGGAAATGCATGGATTTTGTGACGTACATTCGATTGTTATGTGGGTTTTTGTTGTTGTTTTGGTTTGTTTTTTTTTTGCTATATATTTTTTTTCCATAACCTTGTTTCCTCAATCTATAGATGAGACCACAAGCTCTGTGAGACCTGCCTCGTATTCCTTTTCCTCCTTTTACACTACCAAGACCAGTGTTCAGACCCGACGGGAAAAGGACTCGGAGGGTCAGCTGTTATGCAGTGTTAACATAGCCTTCAAGGATAAGGTTCTCATAAAAAATAATGTTTATTTAAAAACTTTGCCAACCTTGGGTCAATTATGAGTACACACTTTGACTCAATATTTAAACCACACACGGGTTTTTGGTGAGGCTGACTGCTGTTGCCTTCTGTCCTTTTAGAGGTAGAGGTGGATTGGCCTATAGAATATCAACATTTTTGGTGTGTGAGGAGGCTCTTGGTTGGAGTCTTTCCATCTTAAGAAATGAGTCCAATGTTCATATTTCTGCCATAATCTTGTTTCAAAACGTTTAACCCTGGATTCAAAGATGAAACATTTTTCCAGACTTCCTTGTAATTAATTGCCTAAACAATTAAGAACAGTAAAACTCTGAAGTTAAAACAATAGCATCTAAAGACTTCAAAAGAAGCTATCTATACCTTAAAAGATAATTAAAAATTTTTTTAAATCTTACTCTGCAACAAAAAGGCAAAGAACATTCTCAGAAGGCTTTAATGTCTGTACCAGCAACTCAGCCAGAAGAAAGAGAATGTTCCTGGAGTAAGACTAAGGTCTCTGGCCCCGTCACTCTCCCCGTGAGTATCAACAGAACCTGCCAAATGCAGGGCCCACAGTGGAAATGTTCCACACACATCAAACCCAACTGCTTATTCAGTCACTTTTGCTAAGTCTTTAAAGTCATAAAAAAAGCCCGTGAATGTTTTCTTAAAACTTGTCTACAATTTGACTTTCAACACTTAAGACATTTGACATGAACATTTCCTGGTTCGCTCCCTAAAATTCTTTTTATTATATATCTTTATCTTCCAAAAAGTGTGCAAAAAAGTCATTATTTTTCTAGGTATGGACTTTGCCCTCCTCTTTAAGCTTGGCTTCTCTTATTTAATCAGCAGCTCTCTCTTCAGAACTGTGATTACCTCCCATGAAAAGGAACAGATGCGCAGATGGAGCTCACAACAGGGTAAAAATGAGATGTCACAGGGAGGGCCACGAACATGGCAAACTTTCCATACAATTTAAAGACAATTCTTTATATTTGTGACAGTGCATTTCTCCTCCAGTGTTTTCTCCATCTTCGGGGTTCCTTCTATAGACTACATCCTTCCTTCCTCTTCTTTCCTTTCTCTTATGTTGTTCTACAGCGCAAACGGCACCAAGTTCCCCTCAAAGCAAAGCATCTCCAGCCAAGAGCTTCCCAAGGACAGGACCCCTGTAAGTGGTCACAGAAAGGAGCCATCCGCCATTTCCCACTCACTGTTGCAACTCATACCTAAGGTGGTTTCAGCACTTACTACCTCTAAGAACAAGTGGGTAGAAAACAAAAGCACAAAACATTAAACATCATAAAATATCACCCACATGCTTATTTTTACATGTATAAAATATCACCTACCTAGTCATTTAGAATAGAAAATCATTATAAAATACAGATTATGCATGTACCTTATCTCCAAATGAAAGCCCTCCTAAATTAATACCATGTTGTCACAAATGTCATGATTTCTTTTTTTATGGCTGAATAGTATTCCATTGCATATATGTACCACATCTTCTTTATCCATTCACCTATTGATGGACACTTTGGTTGCTACCTTACCTTGTTTATCGTAAATAATGTGGCAATACATGTGTGCATTTATCTTTTCAAATCAGGGATCTTGTCTTCTTTGGGTAAATTCCTGAAAGTGGGATTACTGGGTTGTATGGTATTTCTATTCTTAGTTTTCTGAGGAACCTCTATTCTTCATGTTAGTCATTATTCTCACAGCCCTGTGAGGTAGGCACATGAGGTATTAGCATCCCCTCTAAGGGATTTCACTGCATTTATTCCACTGTTTAAATGCCAAGCAAAGGGCTTATAATTATAGTTGACACTTGAAAAATGCAGGGGTTAGGGCAGAGACACTCCCTAAATAAACAAGTAAAAATCTATACCTAACTTTTGACTCATCCAAAACCTCACTACTAAAAGCCTACTGTTGGCTAGAAGTCTTCTTGATAACATACACAGTTGAGTAACACTTATTTTGTCTGTTGCATGTATTATATACTATACCCTTACAATAGAAAAAAATAAAAATTTTTTTCAAATTGTTACAATCTCCAAAAAATTTTCTAATAAATATATTTATTGAAAAAAAATCCACATATAAGCGGACCCATGCAGTTCAAACCTGTGTTGTTCAAGGGCCAACTATATTAACTGAAAACAGCAATAACAATAAAAAAGCACTTTAGGAACTAAAATTGCAGATATATGTTAAGTTGAGGAAGATTTTATTTTTCCTTGATGAAATGAATGCCTCTCTCCATCATAGAAAAATAAGACAATACAGAGCAGGTAATACCAGCCTCTAACACAACAAAATAGCCTTGGAAATACCTAAGGTCATCATTAACATCCAACGTGTACTTTACATAAGGCCACCCCAACTGTGAAAACGTACCTGAAACATCTGTCTGACTTTTCTCCGGGGCAGATTGACATTTAATTTATGCATCAATTGGTGTATCTCTTCAATATTCAATAAGCCGTCACCATTCTTATCAGCTTCCTCAAAGGTCTGTTTCACCCACGTGCAGAAAGGTCAAGAAAAACACTTCTGTTTTTTTCAAAATAAAATCTGCTCTCTCACAGCATGCTCATGAGGACATTTGTCATTAGCCCTGAGCTGGGGAAGAAAGTCTTCTGAGGAAGCCCTGCAATGCACATGCTCTGGTGAGCTTCTTACAATGTCAACAGCAGCAAAGGAAGGAATGGAGGAGCGGGCACATGCAGGGGATTCCCTTCAGTGTCAAATGGAAGTCAAACTGTATTATTTTGAGAGCTTGTTTAACTCAAACTTCTTATTCAATCTGTTAAAGAATCTCTATGTTGTGATGAAACCCCAAATACACCAGATTTAGGCCTTTTCTTCTCCCTCTATGACCTTTCATTTAGTATCTTTTTACCTTTTTTATAATTCCCCATGCTACACGACCACCCTGGTTCCCTTTTCTCAGTCCCACTCTTACATTTAGACCATCTAGTTTAGTTCCTTGTTCACACAAGGACAAAAAACTAGAGAAGAAGACATCTGGTAAGGGTTAGTAAGAAACCACATCTCTTGCACCCGGGTCTAGTACTCTTCTCTCCTACACAAAAGGCCTGTCTCTATACAATATGATGGTTCTTAACTAATAGCCCCGAACTTCTAAAACCAGAACAATAATATTAACTCCAAGCTTGATATGCTAGAGATTGCCTTCAAAACATAGGTATGATACTAGGTGACTGAGGAGACGATGCTGAGTTTAGATACAAAGGATCTTGTATCCTGTGAACTGAGATTTTAAGTCACCTTGGAAGGATGAGTCTTGGATAGTTCTACATAGTAGGACGGCAGAATAAATAGTAACAAACGGATGAACTTACAATTCCAAGCTTACCAGAGGATTTTTTTAAATGGATGATTTATAGTTGTTGGGGGGTAAATTATAGAAGGCAGGAATCGTGAGTATACTTAGAAAACCAAGTCGACCTACAAAATTCAAAGGGTAGCAAAAAGGAAAAAAGTGAAGGTGATGGAAAGAAACCAGAAAATCGAAGGGAAAGGTACAGGTTTAGAAGCAACAAATGGAAAAATGGGAGGTCAGAGGACAGCATCAATGGGTAATATTTGCTTATCAAGCAGGTGACATTGAACTTAGAGATTTTCATTTTAAGTTAAAATATTAACTAACCTCCAAGTGGTAACCGCACATTCACATTTCTTAGGTGGTCCAAATTATGGCTGTAGGAGATTACATTAGAAACTAGAAACAACCAGGAAGTTCAAGTCTTATTTCTTCTAGGGTGAAATAGAGGTGATTTTCAGATTGTAAATACTTTGTTTCACATTTTGTTCCTTTTATAACATTTGAAAATAGCCATCCCAGTTCTTTCAAATTTACTTTTTCCCCTTAGAGTTCTGGCAGGACCTCATATATTATATGACACCTGGAGGTTAAAGGGTGACCCACGACTAGAGGAAAAATAACTGAAGAATCAAAACAGTAAAACATTTAGGCCAACTAGAAATAAGTTCCTGAATCTCACTTCTTCTGTTTTCTGGGCACACAGCACCCATTCCATGAGCTCCATTTCTTTTGACTATAGACACTGCTCTGTGCCCCACAAAGTATTCTGCCCGAGTTCAAGGAAGTGATGACATGACTCTAACTGTAGCAATATTTTCATCCTTTGATTCGATGAGTATTTACCAAAGCCTCTCAAAGACTTCTCCAGAGAAGAGGCAGGACAAGGCAAGGAAGAGGAGGAGGAGGAGGACTCTGCAGACCCAAACCCTTCAGGGTGGGCCTGCGTCTGCAAGACCTTCAGTGTCAACACACGAGCTGGCCTGGACGACTGGTTTAGGGGCTCTGGGGTGGTAAGGCAGAAACAGAATTAGAATCAGGCCAAGAAACATATATCAGCTCTGATTCTATACTGACATGGCCCCTAGGCAGTGGGTCACTTATGTCACTTCTTGGGGCTTCCATTTCTCCCCCTGTGCCAGCGAGCACAACTAGATGACCCTGACGTCCCCTCCAACTTTAAGATTCCATGAAAGGAAAAACCATTCCCTCCCAGTAACAGTACACACGGCAAAAGATAGAACTGCAGGTAAAAGTATTCTGATAGTGTAAAGTTGCTCTTCGTAATTAAGACATAAGTGCCCAAGAATGTGCTGAATTAATTATTCATAGCCTTAACATGATAAAATTAAGAACAGAAATAATCATTCTGCAAAGAAAAGCTGGGAGAGTAAAACCTAAATAAGTTATGCCCTCGTATTTTTCTGTCAAGAAACTCTAGGAAAATGTAAAGCAATGAATGGTAGTGTTTGGTGCAGGGGTGGGCAAGCATTTTCTGTAAAGAGCCTGATAGTATTTTAGGTTTTGCAGACCATTTGTTCTCAACTGCAACTGCTCACCTCTGTTATTGCTACACAAAGCAGCTATAGACGACACATAAACAAACCTGCATGATTGTGTTCCAAAAACTTTCTGGATATTGAAATTTGAATCTCATATAATTTTTACATGTCACAAAATGTTCCTCTTTTGACTTTTTTCAATCACTGAAAACCTATTCTTAGCTCAAGAACCCATACAAAAATAGGTAGTAGACCATATGTGCCCAACAAGCTGCAATTTGCAGAGCCTCAGGTATAAGGGAAGGCATAAGGCTTCAGTTTACAAAATCCAATAAAGGACTGCCTCACATCTTCTCAATGTAATAATTTCTCTCGTGAGATACAGGGATAAGGTGGGGGAACCATGGAGGAGAATGATCTGATGGAGAAAAGCTGAGGCTAGGTTCTAGCACCATCACTTTGCAGGCTGAGGCCATGAGATTTCTGACTTTAATGTACCTGAATAGGAAAGCAAATGTTTGCCAATCCTTACCTCCCTTTAGCAGTAACAGTAGCAATTATTTATAAAGTATTTAATATGTGCTAGTCAGTGTTACAAGCACTTTGTATACATCAACTCATTTGATCTCCACACAACTACATAGGGTAGGCACTATGAATGACGTCACTGCCCTATTACAGATGAGGACCCCGAGGCAAAAAGAGTTTAACTAACTCACCTGAAGTCACACACTGGATGGCAGAGTTGGGGCTGAACCCCAGGCAGTGCGACACCTTTAACACAACTCTGTACCGCTTCCAGCGGCATGTGAGTACCACAGAAATAACTGGGACTGCACTTTTTACTAGATGGGTTTTTTCATACAGCCACTTAGGATCTATTCTTCTCATTACTCATTCACAGGTGAAATGTTCTGGCCTAACTGAAATGTAAATAACAATGAACATCCTCAAGCTGTTCTCTGCAATTAATATAACTAAACGTATGTCCAAACAAGAATGTCATTCTGTTATTAAGATATTATCTAAAACCCTATCAAATTCTCACAATTCCATATGAGATGGTTCCCTGACTCAGCATAACTCTCCCTATCTTTAACACCAGCTTTCTCTTTATTATTCATTTCTTTCCTCTTTTCCTCTCTCTCTCTCCCAACAGAAATATCACTTATTTCTACATTTCTTGTAAAATTCTTCCTCTCCGCAGTTCTGGGGTACACTTGTTTTCTAGATAGACTATGTTCAGAATATGCAGTCCTTCAGTTGTCAACCTGATTAATTTGAATATGAAAGCCGTCTACTGCCAGTACATAAACAAATCAGGTTCAAAACACCATTGAGCCAAGCTGGTATAAATTCAAATTAAGAGTATTATAATTTTAGGATGTTAAATGTAATCCCCAAGGATTTAGCTACAAAGAAAATGGAAATGAGAATAGAATTTAAACATTTCACTACAAAAAGACACCTAAGAAAACCTAAACAGACCAATTACCAGCAACGAAATTGAATCGGTAATCAGAAAACTACCCAAGAACAAAATCACCAGGCCAGATGGATTCACCGCTGCATTATATCAGTCATATAGAGAACAAATAATACCCATTCTCCTTAAAGTTTTCCAAAAAATAGAAGAGGAGGGAATACTTCCAAACTCATTCTATGAAGCCAGCATCCCCCAAATCGAAAACCAGGCAGAGACCTCACCAAAAAAGAAAATTACAGACCAATATCCCTGATGAACGTAGATGCAAAAACACTCAACAAAATATTAGCAAACCAAATTCAAAAATACATCAAGAGGATCATACACCATGATCAAGTGAGATTCATCTCAGGGATGCAAGGATGGTACAACATTCGAAAATCCATCAACATCATCCACCACATCAACAAAAACAAGAACAAAAACACATGATCATCTCCACTGATGCTGAGAAAGCATTTGACAAAATTCAACATCCATTCGTGATAAAAACTCTCAATAAAATGGGTATAGAGGGCAACTACCTCAACATACTAAAGACCATATATGACAAACCCACAGCCAACATCATAACAGTGTTGATGAAAGCTTTTATTAAGCTTCATCAGTGAGAAGCTGAAAGCTTTTCACCTAAGATCAGGAACAAGACAGGGATGCCCACTCTCCCCACTGTTATTCAACATAGTACTGGAGGTCCTAGCCACGGCAATCAGACAAAACAAAGAAATACAAGGCATCCAGATTGGTAAAGAAGAAGTCAAATTATCACTATTTGCAGATGACATGATATTGTACATAAAAAACCCTAAAGACTACACTCCAAAACTACTAGAACTAATATCTGAATTCAGCAAAGTTGCAGGATACAAAATCAATACACAGAAATCTGTTGCTTTCCTATACACTAACGATGAGCTAACAGAAGGAGAAATCAGGAAAACAATTCCATTCACAACTGCATCAAAAAGAATAAAATACCTAGGAATAAACCTAACCAAGGAAGTGAAAGACCTACACCTTGAAAACTACAAGACACTCCTAAGAGAAATTAAAGAGGACACTAACAAATGGAAATTCATCCCATGCTCTTGGCTAGGAAAACTAAATATTGTCAAAATGGCTATACTACATATAGCAATCTACAGATTCAATGCAATCCCTATCAAAATACCAACAGCATTCTTCAATGAACTGGAACAAACAGTTCTAAAATTCATATGGAACCACAAAAGACCCTGAACAGCCAAAGCAATCCTGGGAAGGAAGAATAAAACAGGGGGAATTATGCTCTCAGACTTCAAGCTCTACTACCAAGCCACAGTAATCAAGACAATTTGGTATTGGCACAAGAACAGACCCACAGACCAATGGAACAGAATAGAGAGTCCAGACATTAACCCAAACATATACGGTCAATTAATATATGATAAAGGAGCCATGGATATACATTGGGGAAATGACAGCCTCTTCAACAGCTGGTGTTGGCAAAACTCGACAGCTACATGTAAGAGAATGAAACTGGATTACTGTCTAACCTCATACACAAAAGTAAACTCAAAATGGATCAAAGACCTGAATGTAAGTCATGAAACCATGAAACTCTTAGAAAAAAACATAGGCAAAAATCTCTTGGATATAAACATGAGCAACTTCTTCATGAACATATCTCTCCGGGCAAGGGAAACAAAAGCAAAAATGAACAAGTGGGACTATATAAAGCTGAAAAGCTTCTGTACAGCAAAGGACACCATCAGTAGAACAAAAAGACATCCTACAGTATGGGAGAATATATTCATAAATGACATATCCAATAAGGGGTTGACATCCAAAATATATAAAGAACTCATGCACCTCAACAAACAAAAAGCAAATAATCCAATTAATAAATGGGCAGAGGATCTGAATAGACACTTTTCCAAAAAAGAAATTCAGATGGCCAACAGGCACATGAAAATATGCTCCACATCGCTAATCATCAGAGAAATGCAAATTAAAACCACAATGAGATATCACCTCACACCAGTAAGGATGGCCAACATCCAAAAAACAAACAACAACAAATGTTGGTGAGGATGTGGAGAAAGGGGAACCCTCCTACACTGCTGGTTGGAATGTAAATTAGTACAACTATTGTGGAAAGCAGTATGGAGGTTCCTCAAAAAACTCAAAATAGAAATACCATTTGACCCAGGAGTCCCACTCCTAGGAATTTACCCTAAAAATGCAGAAGCCCAGTTTGAAAAAGACATATGCACCCCTATGTTTATCACAGCGCTATTCACAATAGCCAAGAAATGGAAGCAAACTAAGTGTCCATCAGTAGATGAATGGATAAAGAAGAGGTGGTACATATACACAATGGAATATTATTCAGCCATAAGAAGAAAACAAATCCTACCATTTGCAACAACATGGACAGAGCTAGAGGGTATTATGCTCATTGAAATAAGCCAAGTGGAAAAAAACAAGTATCAAATGATTTCACTAATCTGTGGAGTATAAGAACCAAGAAAAAAAAAATGAAGGAACAAAACAGCAGCAGACTCACAGATTCCAGGAATGGACTAACAGATACCAAAGGGAAAGGGACTGGGGAGGATGGGTGGGAAGGGAGGGACGAGGGGAAAAAGGGGCATTACGATGAGCAGACATAATATAGGGAGGGGGCACAGGGAGGGCTGTACAACTCAAAGAAGACAAGTAGTGATTCTATAGCACCTCACTACGCTGATGGACAGTGACTGTAATGGGGCACGTGGGGGGACTTGATGATATGGGGAGTCTAGTAAACATTATGTTGCACATGTAACTGTAGATTAAA
The DNA here is from genome assembly GCA_029783875.1 of Phataginus tricuspis. Taxonomy (NCBI): domain Eukaryota; kingdom Metazoa; phylum Chordata; class Mammalia; order Pholidota; family Manidae; genus Phataginus; species Phataginus tricuspis. Next base: position 5,033,914 of record JAQQAC010020790.1, on the reverse strand, counting down.
GATACCAAAATAAATTTAAAAAAATAAAGTTAAGGGGGAAATGTCAAAAAAAATAAGTCACCTAAACACACAAAAAAGACAGTGATATACGGAATGGGGTGACTAAAACATGAGGCATATATAGAAAACAAAGCAAAATGACAAAAGTGAGAACCTCTTTATCATTAATTACTTTAAATATAAATGGACTAAACTCTCCAATCAAAAGACAGATTAAAACAGATTTTAAAAAAAAAAACAGGATAAAAATATGACCCAACTATATGCTGCCTACAAAAAAAATGACTCACTTGAGAGTCAACACAAACGGGTTGAAAACGGAAGGATGGAAAAAGATCGTCCATGCAAACAGTAACCAGGAGAGAGTAGGGGTGGCTATACTACCAGAATGGAGGAAAGTATTTGCAAATCATTTATCTGACAAGGGATCAATAATCTGGATACATAGAACTCCAAAAGTCAACAATAAAAAACAACTTTATTCAAAAATGGGCAGGAGAAAGGTGTATGAGAGTGTGCATCAAACTTTCTCAGAAGTAAACCTGGGAAAGAAAGTACAGCATTGATGGACAGGGGAAAAAAAATATGCCTTTTTCTTTACGCAGCTCTGTATTCTTTGGCTTTACTGCAAGAAGCATGTATTTCTGATGTAACTAGTACCATCTAAGAAAGGGGGAATTTTTGCCACCATTAAAAAGATAAAATAAAATGATGAGCAAAGCCAACAAGGATTCCATAATAAATGCATATTTCTCTGTCTACTTCAAGGATTATGACAGACTCTATACAAGTAGCTAAGTGCTCTAGAATATTGTGAATTTGTCCTAGTTAACTGGGTGAAGATAGTTGCTTCTGGAATTAACTGTCTCTCCTATGGAGAGATATATCCAAGAACCATGAGCCTTAAGAGGTGGGAGGTGATTGGCCTTAGTCCAGCCATCCTCAAAGTATAGTCTAAGGGGACCCAATAACGATGAAGTTCCCCCACCCTTTTCCAACTATTCATGTGTGTGAGGGTAGATTTTCCTCATGTCTTTCAACCAAAATGACACATGGCAACAGAATCAATGCCAAAGCCGATAGGAGAATCTGTGTTGTCTATTAAGAGGCATTACAGATACTTGCAAAAGAGTAAAGCAATGCTGCTCTTTTCACTAATTTGTTTTGCTTTGAAAAATAGTTACTTTTCCCATAAAAATTTGTTAACATGTGATAGTTTATAATTTTAAATGAATTAAGAAATTATTTTAATTTTCATATTTCTAATATGACAAAATATCAATAGGTGAGACTCACATAAACAAAAACTCCTCGGAGTCTTCAGTCTTTAAAATGTAAAAGGGTCCTGAGATCAAAGTCCAATAATGTTCATTTCTCTTGGCAGAGACTTGTTTAAGAACAGGCCCACAACAGCATTTCTAACTAATGGTAAGAGCCTTTTGCAGGGCCCCTGCAGAGTTTCTCTTTGCTTTTAAAATATATTTATGAGGCAAAACTTTGCTCCCCCTGAGCAGGGCTGTGTCTGGAGCGGCTGAAGCTCTCCAAGAACAAGGGCACCGGCAGATGGACCCAGCAACGTGCTGAGAATGGCAGAGTCCAGGTCTCTGAGGACGTCAGTGAGCCACTGGTTAGCCAGCCCTGGGACTGCCCCATCTTACACCTCTTGTTCATCAGAAATGAATATTCTTTATTATTTGAGGCACTGTTAGTATGGTTTTGTGGCTTATACTTTCTGGTGTAAGCATTCTTATGGATTCAGTATTTGTTTGCTTTTTTGCCAAATATAAAGGAGTAACAAACTAATAAGGAGAAGTTACTTCCTATGTTTGTGTTTTATTTATTTATGAATCCCAGTTTCATTATCTCCACACTGTCAATATTGACAATAACACCATGGCTGATCAGCTCGGACCTTCCCACTGTCAAAAACCCTTCCGTTGGCTACGTATTTCCACTCTGGTCAACAATACCCTGGGTGAGGGATGATAACTGGAGCAGCACAAATTTGTCACCATTCTGAGAAAAAAATGTAGGGCACACACTCCAACAAGGACATAGTACTACCCCTGCGTGGATGGGGGCACGTGTATTTTAAGTCTATTAAAAATGTGAGGAAGGGAGCGAAAACTGTTGACAATCCACTACCTCACTTTACAGATAAGGAAATTGAGGCCAGAAAGGTCATGTCACATGCCCAGCTCAGCCCAGCAGAAGAGGTGTCTTTACACCAAGCACGTTAACCATTTATCAGCACGGAGGGACCACAGGAATGGGTTTCATCAAAATCAAGGCTCCAGCTCCAGTTCCTTGACTGCCGATTCAGGGAGGGTAAATGTGATTAAGTAAATAATAACTTCCCCCTGAATATTAATCAGTTCAATATCCAAACTGTAAATTAAAAAGAGAGGAAAAGCTGCAAAGAGCTTAATACCTGGTACTTTAATAGGAGCTCAGAAAGTACTTGTTCAAAGTAAACAGACTTTATAACGAAGTAGGATTTTTTTCTACTCCAAACACACCCTTTCCCAGTTACCTCATCTCTCTTAGGAGACTTTAGGCTGCGCTTGGAGATGTCACAGTCTGTGGAGCTAAACGCAGTCTCCTCAGAGGACGTCTCCTCCTGGGTTCGTGCAAGCTTACGTTTCTATGCATTCATTTACTTGGGGTGAGAGGGAGGAGGGGACAGAAGGGTGCTAGGAGTAAAGGAAGAGACAGAAAGCAATGTGGCTTTAAGCCTCAAAATTATGGGAAAAATTTAAGCATAGTCTAACACACATGCACACACACTGAGCTCAAAATGAAAGCTCCAGAGAGGATATTGCTCGTGCGTCCTCTGCCTTTTGGCCAGGGAATCTTCGTCGCTGATGCCGGCCATCAGGTACTTGAGGCCTGTGATCCAGGTGCGGGCCTCCTCGGGGTTGGAGGTGATGAGGTCCAGGGACTCCATGTGGTTGCCATGGTAGATGGTGAAGCAGCAGCTGGGATCAAAGTTCCCCTCAGCTTGTCTGTGGAATATTTCAGACTGCCGGCCCTCGGTGACTTTGTAAATGGAGTCAATAAGTACTGCGAGGAAAGTGAACCACACAGTTACATGGCAGGTGAAGGTACGGGTAATGGGTTAAGAAAAAAGAAAAGCAGGAGCATCTTAAAAATAAGCGTGAACAAAATAATAATAATAATAATAAGTGTGAACAAATTCTGTGAGTTGTGGTATTACATCCAAATGTGAGAGACAAGCGCTATCATTTCCTGCAGGGAGCCTTCTCCACATACCACTCTACCTTCCTGGACGGCCCGGGGAGTATCCTCCCAGACGCTGAGTCAGGACAGGTTAGAATTTATGATAGGGATACAGATATGCCCATCAGGGCAGGAGGACGGTAGGAAAAGAGGGCTATGAATATGTTAATATATACTTTACATAGTTATGCAGGGAAAACAAAGACCTAGGGCCACCTTTGGGGGAAACCGAGTAGCATAGTTAAATTAAATGTGACTGCTGTTTACAGAGAAAATGCTGTGATGGTGACAGTAAGGCAGGACTTAGCGAGGCGGAAAGGAACGAGGAAGCAGCCCAGGGGAAGGGGCATACAGATGTGGAGACCTAAGGCCCACCCCAGGGACACTGAGCAGACCATTTACGCTGGACTGGAAAGCTCAAGGGAGGGCAAAGGGACACAGAGCTAGAGCGTAGGCAGAGGCTAGGGAGAGCCTGGGGTGGCCGACCACAGGGTAGTGTCCCTCAGGTGTGCAAGTTCAGATCAGAGAGGCCCTGGCAGGGGTGGTTACTTTAAACTAAAATGGTATTTGTTGTTTGTCTGCTTGTTTGTCTTTAAGCATGAATTAGAAGTGTTGCAGCCTGACTGACTGCCCGTATACACCATCCACTCTGCGTCAACGGCAGGGTCTATTTTCTTCCCGTATCGTCATTCCTACGTGTGTCACAGGAAGATGAGCCCCTGCCCCGCTCCGGGGCAAGGTCTGGTAGGTCTAAGCCATTGGGGTTGGCCCATTCCTATTTTTAAAATTGGGTTAGATGTGGGAATGTAACCCAGTTCAAACCAAGGAGACATGGGGTAGTCCACTTTGAGGGAAGGATCTGCAAAGGGGCTCTCTCCTAAAAAGGAGGCGCTAGAAGCGCAGGTCCCTTTTCTGTGTCTCCACTGTCCTGTCAGCTGTGAGGCTCAGAATAGCTAAAGCCTCTGCTGCTGCCTTGACTACAACACCAACACACAGGGACAAAGCCAGGAGCGCACAGCAAAACGGGGCTGGAGAGTCAACGTCCCAAGCCTCAGGCTACCAGTCTCTGAGTTTCTTGGTAGTGAAATAGAAATTTGCTCATCATGTAAGCCTCATTTAGTGAGGCCTTCTGTTACTTGAAGAGGAAGCATCTTAACTGATGAAAGCAGAGGAAACTGGCAAATGAAGACGGGTTACGGGACTTCCCAATGGGCCATCAGAAAGGTAAAAAGACCCTGGACCAAGGAGGTTCCTGTGAAAACAGGAAGGAAGGAGACAGAAAGACTCAGCATGGACCCAGTGCGGAGTGTGAAAGTTGTGGGAGAGAGGCTCTAAGAAGGAGTTCGGTCAAAACTTGATATTAAAGCAAATTTTGTCAACTCACTAATCAACTGTGTTCAGAATATGGCAATACTCTGGATTTAATGATCTTCACCTTTTATATGAAAACAAAGGGAGGCTATAAAGCCTCTATTTCAACAACAAAAAAATCGTGTCTCTAACACAGGGGAAATACTAAGCATTTACAAAATTAATGGAAAAGAAAACTTACATGAATTTAAATTTCCCAAAGAACTAAAAAAGCAAAATGGTCATCATATCTTCAGTCTCTGTACATTTTTTAACAACTGACTCCAAAACCTGCAAAACTATGAAAGTTCCACAGACCTGAAGCTCCCTCAGAGCCAACTCAGTATGACCCATGTGTTACCATGTCAAGCCCAGCAAAGAATTCAAAGGTTGGCCTTACTTTTTGCCTTCTCGCTCTTCCTAGACGGCCTCCATCGCAGGCGGGTCCGGTGCTCATCCAGGTAAAAGAGCCGGACAAGCCCTTTGGTACCACGTTTCAATTTGATCATCTGCGTCCCGGACTGCATTACACTCATGCATCTTTCAACTGCAAAAGAGATTAGAGCACATTCAGCTCTTATACATTGCACATCCTGACTGGTGTTCAGAAACTTTACTGTCTAATAAAACCTCTGACTCCAAGGACCAGGGACAAATATAGTAAAGGAAATCTGGAAAGAGAGTTGCTAAGGAATTAATTCATCAGACAAAGCCTGTAAACAAATCACTGGTTGATATAAAATTCTACTTCCAGGTAACCAATGCATAACTGTTGCACCATCTTTTGTTCCAACTGGTAATATATTTTTTGGTATGAAACAAATGATCATTTGATACTTGGATTTAATTTCATAAAGCAAGTTCTCAGCCTGCATATTAAATCCTGCGAGTTTTTTTCAAAACAGGCAACCTAGAGTATGGGAGAATATATTCATAAATGATTTATCCAGTAAAGGGTTAACATCCAAAACATAACAATCAATGCCCAAAAAACAAATAACCCAATTAAAAAATGGGCAGAGGACCTGAACAGGTATTTTTCCATAGGAGAAATATAGACAGCAAACAGGCACATGGAAAGATACCCCACATCACTAAGTTTCAGGGGAATGCAAATCAAAACCACAGTGAGGCATCAACTCACACCACTTAGGAGGGCCACCATCCAAAAGACAAGAAATAATAAGGGTTGATGAGGATGTGAAGAAATGGGAACCATCCTACATTGTTGGTGGGAATGCAAATTGGTGCAACCAGAAAGCAGTATGGAGGTTCTTCAAAAACACTAAAAATAGAAATACCATTTGACCCAGTAACTCCACTTCTAGGAATTTACCCAGCGAAAACAAGATCCATGATTCAAAAAGACACATGCACCCCTGTGTTTATCACTGCCCTGTTAAAACAGCCCAGATATGGAAGCAACCTAAGTGTCCATCAATAGATGAATGGATAAAGAAGATGTGATACATAAAGACAATGGAATGCTATTCAGCCAGTAAGAAGAAAGAAATACTGCCATTTGCAACAACATGAATGGACCTAGAGGGTATTACGCTCAGTGAAATAAGCCAGGCGGAGAGAGACAAATACCATATGATTTCACTTATTTGTGGAATCTAAAAACAAAATAAGACAAAACAAATGAACAAAACAGCAGTAGACTTATAGACACAGAGAAGTGACTTGTGGTTAACATGTGGGAGGGATCAGGATGGATGGGTATGGAGGATAAAGGGACACAAAAATTTCAATCATAATATAAGTTGGTCATGGGGATGGAAGTGCAACATGGAGAATATGGTCAATGGTTCTATAACATTTTTCTATGTTGACAGAAAATAACTGCATAGTTGAGGGTGATGATTTAATAATGTGTGTAACTGTTGAATCACTGTGTTGTAGACTTGAAACCAATATATTTGTGTATCAACTATACTGCAATTTTTTTAATATAAATAAATAAATCTTGTGAATTTTTATGTAGCCAATTGTAAAAACTTCTTATGATAATGCTTTAAATGCAATCAACAGAAACAAAACTGGCAAAATATTAATAATTGCTGAAGTTGAGTAATGGCTAAATATGGGTTCACACGGTTGTATTTTGTGTATATTTGAAAAAATAGCTAAATAAATATGACTGATCAGAAATATTCAAGTTCTCACAATTGAACATAAAAATGTGCTGATGAATTTAACTGCTAGGATTGTCCATCTAGAGGAATAGCTTGGTGATTAATTTCAAGTAGTATCCAAATCACTTATTTTCCAAATTAAAACTATCACTGAAATTCCCTCTGCTTTGAGATGAACTTGTTGGAAGTGGGCATCTGTGGGTGTTTCCTGCTTCCCCTTCTTTGGTAACTGGAAATACTCCTTTCCCTTTGCCTGTGTCTTTGGCAGCCTTTCAATCACCCCAACTGAAAAATAGGCACCTGACTTAAGCTTAGAGCAAATCTGACCTCTTTCCAAGGAGCACAGATCCTGACTGGAGGACTGAATGAAAACAGAACTGAGCCATTTCAATGGCCAAGACTTAAGAGATGCTCATGGTTGGACACCCCAAGATACCACAGTTGTCACATCACTCTTCTTGAGGTTGACAAATTATTCCATTTGCCCCTTAATTCTGTGAGTTTTGCAATACTCTTCCAAATACTCTTTTATTAAATAAAAACCAGAGACAGGTTTTATTTCACCAACAAATACATAGGCATATATGTAACACTAGGACAATAAAAAGATTGGCTCTGAGTACCTACCTTATCGAGCAGTATGCCATTAGAAACAGATAAATACAGTAAGTAAACTTCAACAATATTAGATTGCAGCTTTTCTGGCTAAGTACCTTGCCTTTACTGGGAAAAATAATTTGATCCCAAAGTTTAAAACTGTATGCTCAGGGTATACATTCACATTAAATTCAACATAACCAACTTTGACTATTTTCTCCATGAAGAGCCTTTTCTTCCCCAATGAAATCAAAGTGGAACTGCATAAAATTTAGTGTAATTTTAAGATTTGTTATTGCAAAATGGTGCATAGGTTGCTCTTACTCCTTTTATCTGATGTGTCAAATCCCAAGTAATAAAAATACTGCTTAAGAAAACAAACACATAAACTTAAAACGCTTACTTTAAAGCACAGAAAATTTGAGATTTGTCTTTACACACAGTAGTAAATTCACCCACCTGAGCACCATTCACTTTGGTGATGAAGGAACAGATATGAATTCTAACAGCATCACTGACCATCTCATACCAATAATTACAGAGAGAACACAGAGAGTCAATGTATCAAGATAAAATCATCAGGTCAAACTAGCCAAGCTGAAACTCCCAGAAAAATCTACTAGAACTTCATTAACCACCAACAATAGGTCATATCAATAAACAGATGTCCAAAGAGCAACTCTTTGTTCCAGGCACAGGGCTATGTAATGCAAAAAGAAAAGAACAAAGAGACTTTATCTTTGACTTAAAGGGATTACATTTTTTTTTTTTTGATGGCTATATCCTGTCTTTTATTTTTTATTTTTTATTTTTTATTTTTTTTTTAATAATTTATTTTATTTTAGTATCATTAACCTACA
>JAQQAC010020790.1:4984714-5018169 GCA_029783875.1 Phataginus tricuspis | reverse complement strand
TCACTACAGCTCACCTGCATCACTACAGCTCACCTGCATCACTACAGGTCACCTTACTTGCTTAGCATGTGGTCACAGGAGCCAATCTGTTTTCCAGGCACAGCACTGAGGCTTAAGTCAGTCACTTAAATGAAAGAGCAAAGGAGGCTTTCTGCTCAGTTGCATATTAGGAATTAGCATAAGGTTTTGTCTCCAACTGATAAAACTCGAAATATCTCAGTTAAGGCAGGAGTTAAAAGATAGGAATTTCCAACATTCAAATAATAATTATTGACTGTTTCTCTATAACCTCTTATCTCCTTGGAGGATGCTCAACACCTCTCAATTTCAGATCTGTTCCAGTTTATACAGAACTGCTAAATAGGACAGAGGTGCTTTCTTATTTCTGAGCCTTAGTAACTAACCAGCATTTTATCTGACCTCACTTACACCCCATCCATAATCATCTTTTTGAAAAACAAAACACCTTTACAGGGTACACACACCGTGTTAAACAAACTGACATAAATATTTGTAGAGGTTGTTCTTGTCACATTCATTTCTTCAAGTCACTGTGCACACTTTCCACCTACCTCCTGCAATTTATTTTCATTGTACTTTAAAAGAAAATGTCTATTCTGGGGGGCATGCAAGATGGCAGCCTGAGTAGGGCAGTGGAAATCTCCACCCCAAACCATATATATTTTGAAAATACAGCAAATACAACTATTCCTAACAGAGAGACCAGAAGATACAGTACAACAGCCAGGCTACATCTACATCTGTGAAAACTCAGCATCTCACAAAAAGGGTAAGATACAAAGCTGGTACCCATCAGGACCCGACCACTCCCCCCACCTCAGCTCACCAGTGGGAAAGAATCAGAGTGGGGAGGGAGTGGAAGCACAGGCCTGCTAAATAACCAGCCCTAGTAATCTGCACTGGGAGCACAGACACACATCGCATGGTGTACTGGAGATTAGAGACACGGAAAAGTAAAATCCAAGACAGAGACTGCGAGTGGGTCCCCACAGGCTGCTCCCATACGAAAAAAGAAAAGCGGGCGCTTTAAAAGTCTTCAACAGGTGGACAGAATTGTCCCAGCAGACTCAGCCCAGCAGGCTGGGAATCTTAAAGAACTTCAGGCACCCTAACCCCCTGCATGGCAACATAGCACCAAACCCCTCATGATGATAAGTAGCTTGCTGTTCAATCTCCCAGCCACCACTGCAAGCAAACCGGCTGATCCGCCATTGCTGTGGAGCAGCTGTGGAGCAGACCTGCCCACAGCAACCACACAGAGTCTTCTCCCAGCCAGCGGCTAACAGGGCCAGACCCAGAGGCTGCCCCCTGAGAGCAGCTGCCTGGCACAGACAAAGGTGGCCAAAGTACAGAAGGCACAAAGGGGCACTGTTCTCAGAGAATAACACACGCCGCAAGCCTGCGACCCCCGGCAGTGCCCTAGACCATACAGAGGGACGCCCCACCCATGGCAGCTCAGGGGATTATCCCAGACACTGCTCCCTGTGTGTAGGTAACCAGCCCAGGAAGCAGAGAAGGGCAAGGCGACCAGCAAGCAGGAAGGGACTTTGTTCTCCCACCTGACACATACACCACATGCCAGCAATCACTTCTATCACCATGAAAAGGCAGAAGAACCTGGTCCAGTCCCAAATCACTCAAATGCCAGAGAGAGGGCCTGGTGGGATAGAAATAACCAATTTCCCTGAAAAGGAATACAAAATAAAAGGCATAACCATGCTGATACAGCTGCAGAGAAATATGCAAGAGCTCAGGGATGAAGTCTGGAGGGAGATAACAGAAATGAAACAATCGATAGAAGATCTTAAGAGCAGACTGGATGAGGTGCAAGAGACTGTTAATGGAAAAGAAGTCAGAGAACAGGAATACAGAGTAGCTGAGGCAGACAGAGATAAAAGGATCTCTAGGAATGAAAGAATATTAAGAGAACTGTGTGACCAATCCAAACAAAACAATATTCACACTATAGGGGTACCAGAAGAAGAAGGGAGAGAAAAAGGGATAGAAAATGTCTTTGAAGAAATAATTGCTGAAAAATTCCCCAAGCTGGGGAAGGAAATAAGTCTCCCAGACCATGGAAGCCCACAGATATCCCAACACAAGGGGCCCAAGGCGGACAACACCAAGACATACAATAATTAAAATGGCAAAGATCAAAGACAAGGACAGGGTATTAAAGACAGCCAGAGAGAGAAAAAAGATCACCTACAAAGGAAAACCCATCAGACTATCATCAAACTTCTCAACAGAAGCCTTACAGACCAGAAGAGAATGGCATGATATATTTAATGCAATGAAACAGAAGGGCTTAGAACCAAGAATACTGTATCCAGCAAGATTATCATTTAAATTTGAAGGAGGGTTTAAACAATTTCCAGAGGAGCAAAAGCTGAGGGAATTTGCCTCCCACAAAACACCTCTACAGGATATTTTAAAGGAACTGCTGTAGATGGAAGTACTCCTAAGGCTAAATAGATGTCACCAGAGAAAATAAAATCACAGTAAAGAAAGCAGACCAACCGTATACTAACTAAAGGCAGAAAATAAAATCAGCTATCTAAAAAAGCAGTCAACGGAAACACTAAAGAGACCAGAATAAAACACTTAACATATAAAGAGTGGAGGAGGAGGAATAAGAAGGGAGAGAAATAAAGAATCTTCAGACTGTGTTTATAACAGCTCAATAAGACAGTTAAGTTAGACAGTTAGATAGTAAAGGAGCTATCCCTGAACCTTTGGTACCACGAATCCAAAGCCTGCAATGGCAATAATATATTTCAATATCTTTCAATAATCACCCTAAATGTAAATGGACTGAATGCACCAATCAAAAGACACAGAGTAACAGAATGGATAAAAAAGCAAGACCTATCTATATGCTACCTACAAGAGACTCACCTCAAACCCAAAGACATACACAGACAAAAAGTGAAGGGATGGAAAAAGATATTTCATGCAAACAATAGGGAGAAAAAAGCAGGGGTTGCAGTACTTGTATCAGACAAAATAGACTTCAAGACAAAGAAAGTAACAAGAGATAAAGAAGGACATAACATAATGATAAAGGGGTCAGTCTAACAAGAGGATATAGCCATTATAAATATCTATGCACCCAACACAGGAGCACTGACATATGTGAAAGAAATACTAACAGAATTAAAGAAGGAAATAAAATGCAATGCATTCATCTTAGAAGAATTCAACACAACACTCACTACAAAGGGCAGATCAACCAGACAGAAAATAAGTAAAGACACAGAGGCACTGAACAACACACTAGAACAGATGGACCTAACAGACATCTACAGAACTCTGCACCCAAAAGCAGCAGGATACACATTCTTCTCAAGTGCACATGGAACATTTTCCAGAATAGATTACATACTAGGTCACAAAAAGAGTGTCAGTAAATTCAAAAAGATTAAATTCTACCAACCAACTTCTCAGATCACAAAGGTATAAAACTAGAAATTAATTGTACAAAGAAAACAAAAAGGCTCACAAACACATGGAGGCTTCACAACATGCTCCTAAATAATCAATGGATCAAGGACCAAATTAAAACAGAGATCAAGCAATACATGGAGACAAATGACAACAACAGCACAACGTCCCAACTTCTGTGGAATGCAGCGAAGGCAGTTCTAAGCAGAAAGTATATAGCAATGAAGGCCTATTAAAAGAAGGAAGAACAATCCCAAAGTAATAGTCTAAAGTCACAAATATTGAAACTGGAAAAAGAAGAACAAATGAGGCCCAAAATCAGCAGGAGGGACATAATAAAGATCAGAGAAGAAATAAATAAAACTGAGAATAAAACAATAGGAAAAAAATCAATGAAACCAAGAGCTGGTTCTTTGAGAAAATAAACAAAATAGATAAAACCCTAGCCAGACTTATTAAGAGAAAAAGAGAATCTACACACATAACAGAATCAGTAATGAGAATAGAAAAATCACGACAGACTGCACAGAAATACAAAGAATTAGAGAATACTATAAAAATCTATGTGCTAACAAACTGGATAACCTAAAAGAAATGGACAACTTTCCAGAACAATACAACCTTCCAAGACTGACCAAGGAAGAAACAGAAAATCCAAACCAGCAATGAAATTGAATATGTAATAAAAACCTACCCAAGAACAAAACACACAGGCCAGATGGATTCACCACTGAATTTTATCAGACATTTAGAGAAGACATAATACCCATTCTCTTTCAAGCTTTCCAAAAAATAGAAGAGGAGGGAATACTTCCAAACTCATTCTATGAAGCCAGCATCACTCTAATGCCAAAAACAGGCAAAGACCCCACAAAAAAAGAAAATCATAGATAAATATCCCTGATGAACATAGATGCAAAAACACTCAACAAAATATTAGCAAACCAAATTCAAAAATACATCAAGAGGATCATACACCAAGATCAAATGGGATTCATCTCAGGGATGCAAGGATGGTACAACATTCGAAAATCCATCAACATCATCCACCACATCAACAAAAAGGGCAGAGACTACATAATCATCCCCACTGATGTGGAAAAAACATTTGACAAAATTCAACATCCATTCATGATAAAAACTCACAACAAAATGGGTATAGAGGGAAAGTACCTCAACATAATGAAGGCCATATATGACAAACCCACAGCCAACATCATACTTAACAGTGAGAAGCTGAAAGCTTTTCACCTAAAATGGGGAACAAGACAGGGATGCCCACTCTCCCCACTGTTACTCAACATAGTACTGGAGGTCCTAGCCACAGCAATCAGACAAAACAAAGAAAAAAAAGGGATCCAGATTGGTAAGGAAGTCAAACTGTCATTATTTGCAGATGACATGATATTGTACATAAAAAACCCTAAAGACTCCACTCCAAAACTACTAGAACTAATATCTGAATTCACCAAAGTTGCAGGATACAAAATTAATACACAGAAATCTGTTGCTTTCCTATACACTAACAATGAACTAGAAGAAAGAGAAATCAGGAAAACAATTTCATTCACAATTGCATCAAAAAGAATAAAATACCTAGGAATAAACCTAACCAAGGAAGTGAAAGATCTATACCGTGAAAACTACAAGACACTCCTAAAAGAAATTAAAGAGGACACTAACAAATGGAAATTCATCTCATGCTCTTGACTAGGAAGAATTAATATTGTCAAAATGGTCATCCTGCCTCAAGCAATATACAAATTCAATGCAATTCCTATTAAAATACCAATAGCATTTTTCAACGAACTGTAACAAATAGTTCTAAAATTCACATGGAACCACAAAAGACCCCGAATAGCCAAAGCAATCCTGAGAAGGAAGAATAAAACAGGGGGAATTACACTCCCAGACTTCAAGGTCTACTACAAAGCCACAGTAATCAAGACACTTTGGTACTGGCACAAGAACAGACCCACAGACCATTGGAACAGAATAGAGAGTTCAGATATTAACCCAAACATACACAGTCAATTAATATATGATAAAGTAGCCATGTATATACAGGGAAATGACAGCCTCTTCAACAGCTGGTGTTGGTAAAACTAGGCAGCTACATGTAAGAGAATGAAACTGGATCGTTTTCTAACCCCATACACAAAAGTAAATTCAAAATGGATCAAAGACCTGAATGTAAGTCATGAAGCCATAAAACTCTTAGAAAAAACTGTAGGAAAAAATCTCTTGGATATAAACATGAGCAACTTCTTCATGAACATATCTCCCCCAGCAAGGGAAACAAAAGCAAAAGTGAACAAGTGGGACTATATCAAGCTGAAAAGCTTGTGTTCCAAGGAAAGGACACCAAAAATAGAACAAAAAGGCATCCTACAGTATGGGCAAAATATATTCATAAATGACATATATGATAAAGGGTTGACATCCAAAATATATAGAGAGCTCATACACCTCAACAAACCAAAAGCAAATAATCCAATTGAAAAGTGGGCAGAGGATCTGAATAGACACTTCTCCAAAGAAGAAATTCAGATGGTCAACAGGCACATGTTCTACATCACTAATCACCAGAGAAATGCAAATTAAAACCACAATGAGATATCACCTCACACCAGTGAGGATGGCCAACATCCAAAATACAAACAACAGCAAATGTTGGCGAGGATGTGGAGAAAGGAGAACCATCCTACACTGCTGGGGGAATGTAAATTAGTTCAATGGAAAGCAATATGGAGGTTCCTCAAAAAACTCAAAATAGAAATACCATTTGACCCAGGAATTCCACTCCTAAGAATTTACCCTAAGAATGCAGCAGCCCAGTTTGAAAAAGACATATGCACCCCTATGTTTTTCGCAGCACTATTTACAATAGCCACGAACTGGAAGCAACCTAAGTGTCCATCAGTAGATGAATGGATTAAGAAGATGTGGTACATGTACACAATGGAATATTATTCAGCCATAAGAAGAATTTGCAACAACATGGATGGAGCTAGAGGGTGTTATGTTCAGTGAAATAAGCCAGGTGAAAAAGACAAGTATCAAATGATTTCACTCATATGTGGAGCATAAGAACAAAGAAAAAACTGAAGGAACAAAACAGAAGCAGACTCGCAGAACCCAAGAACGGACTAACAGTTACCAAAGGGAAAGGGACTGGGGAGGATGGGTGGGAAGGGAGGGAGAAGGTGAATAAGGGGCATTACGATCAGCACACATAATGTAGGGGTGGGAGGATATGGGGAAGGCAGTAGAACACAGAGAAGACAAATAGTGATTCTATAGCATCTTACTGTGCTGATGGACAGTGACTGTAATGGGGTACATGGTAAGGACTTGAGAATGGGGTGAGTCTAGTAACCATAATGTTGCTCAGGTAATTGCACATTAATGCTACCAAAATGAAAAAGAAAACACATAAAAACAGGTCTCAGTGTAGTAAAGTAAATGCCTGAGAGAATCCCCTAGGTTTATTTTTCAAAAAATCATTTATCCTCATCCAACCTCTGGTCCTAATATCATAAGCATTCCCTGTTTTTTCTTTTTAAAATTTAATACCACATAAACATCACTGAGTAACTGCATATTCATCACAGCTTGTTACATTTTGATTGGAGTTGTGACCCCAAATCACTGTACTATAGATCTTAAAATCATTTTTTAAAGTAGAAAAATCTAAAAATGGGAGAAAGATTTAAAAAAAACTGAAAACTTCTTTAAAGCTATATTTGCATATATAATCAGGGCAGATGTGCTATAAAGTTTTGTAAAGAGTCAATTCCATCAAAACAGGCCAACATTAAAACTAACTATACAGATAAAAGAATTCTTAAGTCTGTCTGCACTCAGAAATAATTACACACAGTAACACACACATATGCATGTGAACACAAACATTCACACACTTACTCAGCAGCACAAGGCTGACCACCAAGCAAGAATAAACAGGGCTGAGAAGTGCCCCGTGATGACCCTGTAGTTGGTGCGGTATTTCAAGTAAATCATGGGAAGCATACAAGAACTGACAAGGGACAGAAAAATTGTCACGGAGGGCAGAGGGATTGATCAAAAGAGTAGGAAATATTACATACAATATTGGCGGGGACAAGAAGGAACTTCTAGAAGCAAAACTTTTGATGGTGAAAAAGAGAGATGGCAGGACAGAACCAACAGGTAAGAAAGAGCTGACGTCCAGGACAAAGCAGGAGATGGGGAGGAAAGATGATGACCACCGGGAGCAGCTTAGCGTCAGCAACACAGAACGCTGGGGAGTCACATGTGACGCTGGGAGGCCAGTGGAAGGCAGGACATATATTTCAGCCACCACACTATTACAATTTTAAACACATAAGCAACACCATATGACTAAGTCTGTCCTCTTAGAAGCTTTTCCAGAGTAAGGATTCCACCCTTCTATAACGTACATAAAGGGCAGAAGTCCTAATGGAAAGTAGGTTTAACCGTATGCAAAAATACCTATACAAACCAAAAACAAAATTCAAAATAAGCAAACAGGTTAGGAGAAAATATTTGCAAAGATGCAGTACAAATAAAGGATTAATATCCATGATATAAGCGGTTCCTGCAGTCAAAAAAAAAAAAAAAACCTAAAAATAGGCAAAAGAAGATAGAGACAATTTACAGAAGAAATGACCAGAAATATATAGTAGAAAATGCCTAACATTACTCATGGTTAAACATTTCAATTCAGTGTGAAATATCAGTATTTCACCTGATAAGCACTAATTTTAATGTTAAAACAAATTATTGTGGATGAAGTTGAACGGCCCATAATAAGGTTATAAATTAGGTGAGTTTATCTGAAGCAATTTGGCAATATTTATTTGAACTTAAAACAAACATGCATTTTGACCTTGCAATTATAATGCCCGGGATTTATCTTATACAGAACTGTCATGAGGAAGCAAAAAAAATAAAGACATGGCTGATCACTGACATCTTGTTTGTAATTGTCTAAAAGCAAACAAGGAATAATCTAAATGTCCACGAGGCCTCATTAACTAAATTACAAGTTAACCATAAATCAAAATATGTTATTAAAAAGAATATTATTGATCTAAATTTGCCAAACAGAAGTCCAAGATATACAACTGGGGGGGGGGGTGGAGAGCTACAACATAATATTTACAGCATGATGTTTCTAGTTGACTTTATATATATAGTCTTGGAAAACTTCTGAAATTTGTGGAAAGGGAATGGTACTTACAGAGGAAAAGACAAGGGGACTTTAATGCCCTCCTTAAAGCCTTCTGCATTGCTGAGGAATTTTGTCTTTGCTATGAGCAAGTACTGCTTTGAAAAAAACTTAAAAACATATGGAAAATGTTATATTTACTCTAAAACCACACGTAACTTGTAAGAGCAAGCAAAATGAAATAGTCACACCTTTGAACTCTGCCAACCACAAACATGATGAAGTGAACAGGAAGCTACGAGACCTGCATTTGAAATTGGCCTCACCACCTTGCCATCAACGATTCTCCACGTCATAGTTAATATAGCATTTTTTTATTAAAGTATCACTGATATACAGTCTTATGAAGGTTTACATGAACATTGTGGCTTCAACATTCACCCATATTATCAAGTCCCCCCACCACATACACACATACCCCATTGCAGTCATTGTCCATCAGCATAGTAAGACGCCACAGAGTCACCACCTGTCTTCTCTGTGCTGTACGGTCTTCCCCGTGACCTACCTATACTGTGATTGCTAATTAGAGTGCCCCTTAATCCCCATCTCCCTCCCTCCCCACCCACCCTCCGCAATCCCTTTCCTTTGGTGACTGCTAGTCCCTTCTTGGAATCTGTGAGTCTGCTGCCGTTTTGTTCCTTCAGTTTTGCTTTGTGGTCATACTCCACAAATGAGTGAAATTATTTGGTATTTGTCTTTCTCCTCCTGGCTTATTTCACCCAGCATAAAACCCTCTAGCTACATCCATGTTGCTGCAAATGGTTAGAATTTCTTTTCTTCTTATGGCTGAATAATATTCCATTGTGTATTAGTACCACCTCTTCTTTATCCATTCATCTACTGATGGGTGCTTAGGTTGCTTCCATATCTTGGCTATTATAAATAGTGCAGCAATAACATAGGGGTGTGTATGTCTTTTTAAATCAGGGATTTTGTTTTCTTCAGGTAAATTCCTAGGAGTGGGATTCCTGGGTCAAATGGTATTTCTATTTTGAGTTTTTTTGAGGGACCTCCATACTGCTTACTACAATGGTTGAACCAATTTACATTCATACTGACAGTGTAGGAGAATGCTACTTTTTAAATGTCAGTTAAGCTTTTCAGAACAATCCAACTACCTCCCACAGGACGTAAAATTAATTGCAAACTCCTCACTCTCTCCCATCCCTCCTAACTGATCTCCAGCCTCCACAGAGCTCCCCAACACGCTGCGCACTCACTGTTCCCTCTCCCTGGAATGCTTTCCCCCAGCCCAGTTTTGCATGGGTGATTCCTTCTTGAAATTCAGGTTTAAGATTAAGTAACCCAAGGGGGAGATCATGATCATTCGATCTGAAGAGGCCTCCCAGTCATTTATTTTTAACAGCCATTTGCTTCTTTGTTTTCTGTCACTGCCACTAAGATGTGAGCTTCATGAGGACATGTTTTATTCACCCAGGATTTCCTGTGCCCAGAGAAGTGTGCCTGGCACACAGCAGTGATGCCATGCGTTTTTGCCCATTAGATTAATGAATTTGTGGTTCCTGATGAACGGCTCTAAGAGACATCTCCAACTCATCTATTGCCACGAAAAGAAATTAAAGAGTATTTTATGAATAAAAACTGGGGAGTGATTTGTGTCTATCTCAGGAACAGTGATTTTTATCATTTAAGCCCAAGACTTGACAGGAGTCAATACAAATGGTGAAAAATGGCAACATTAGCTTAAGTAGTAACCAAATTGTCACTTGTGCTAATAATGAAGAACATAATTTCATTTCAAAGTGTTTTATTAGACCTTTCAGAGTATAGCAGAGCCACCCAGTTGGCTAAAGAACTTATCCAATCAAAATATTATATTCTCCCAGAAATCCAAGTTCAATACAGGCAAACTGCCTACAGCAGGTCTTGGGATGTTCGTAAGACTTTACCATATTATCAGCGAGACAGCATTATTTTGGCCCTTTCCGTTTTTCTGATGATTCACCCCTCATTTGGTATCTATCACCTGTATTTACTTTTTTCCAACTCCTACACTGTAGTGAATCACACAAAGGGAAGCCTCTAACATTACATTTGTATAGTGTACACCATGGGAAGAGGAGAAAAACCTAGAAGGCTTTACACCCAACTGCCAACTATAGATGTTTCGGACTACAGGATTACAGACGATTCATATTCTTCTTTATTTTCTTCTGTGTTTTCCTTCTTTTTTTTTTTTTTGCAGTTAAAAGGTAGTATTTTCTAAATAAAAAATAACTTTTTTATTTTGTTAACCATCCAACATGCAATTTTCCCATGTGGAATAAGAACCAAAAAAGAAATTTGAAATTTAAAAGACAAATGCTTTAGAATGATAGAAGAAATTTTTAGAATTTAAAATATTATCACCACAAAAATTCTAATTTTTAGTTTAAAAGGAAAAATATTTTACTCCTAAAATTTATTTGTCTAACTCTAAAATCCAGAGGCAAATTCGTTATTAAAAATAATACTGATCCACATTGAGGTTAGGGACACCTGACTTCAAGCCAGGGCAAAGCATAATATAGAAAACAATTCTGATAATTTGGTAGATTCACAGAGCACAGTAGAACCAGAGAAGATGCCCCCCAAAATGATAAGTTACAAGCCTGAAAATGGGGTGGTGCTCTTGCATATAAGTGACTGTATCAGCCCCCCATATAGTGATAGGATCACTACCAAATTCAAGGTATGCTGCATTTAAACAAGACTCATGCACCTATTGAAGCAATAGGATTTTAGTTAAGAAAAAAAAATCACTCAGGCAGCAGTGCAAGTCAACACGCTGGAGATGCAGGATGCCCGCTCACTCTGCCCTGGAACATGACATTCGGTGTGGGGATGAACAATGCACAGACCCTCATCCCATGATGCTGCTTCTCTAAAAATTTATTCACAGGACAATTATGTCCGAGTCTGCATGCTATTTTGAATTTTTGCAACTGATTCAGCACTCTAATTGCTGATATAAGTGCTGTAATCAGAAATTCTTTTCCTGTAGCAGAGAAAGGGCAATTCAAACATCAGAGTTTATCCTCACGGTCTCAATCTGAAAGATCAAAAAAGCACCAACTAGGCCTACATCTTCTTCAAACCTCAGAAAACATTTGCAGCACTGTCAAAACAGTGTGATTCTAATGACAGAAGAAACTTTTGATGAATAATGCAGAAGCATCTGCCAGCACTTACAAAACAATTACCACTATTCATCATTGAAACAAGCCATCCTAGGTGAGCAAGTGACCAGAGGACTCAGTTTTGTTTTTAAGTACTCAACTCAGGAACATGAAGATAATCCCCAAGGTTCATTTAACTGAAATCACATTTCCAACCAATGTACGCTTCCTTCTGTTCTTGAAATGTAGAGATCCAGGGTTTCAGCCTCCTTGGCCAGCTTGGCTCATATAAAGCACCTTTCAGTGGTTTCACAGTGACCATCAGCTCTGTCCAAAGGGGGAAGTGGCTAAAGGATCGTATCAGCAAACAATAATAGTGTACTGGAAAAGAGCTCTTCTGAGTGGCAGAAATATTCCAGTTATCACAAGGCTACAAGTGGAAACCCCACAAATCCAGCTGATTTTTTGTTACAAAGCGCCCTATTCCAACCCACTTTAGCACACACTACTTTCTCTCTCTCTCTCTCTCAACAAAGTCACATCTTTAAATCAATTTCCAGGCTTTACCTAGAATTTGGAATTATGCAGGGCAACTGAATCCAGTATCTATTACTTCTCAGAGCCATCATCATATGCATGAGCAAATTATCTGTAAAGCACCTTATCAGTGGAGATTAAATATTGTGCAATCCAAAATGCAGTTTTTAAAATGCAATTTTCTGCTTTATCATCTATATTCTCAGATGACTATGCCTATGTCAGTTTAACTGTGTCTCTGTAAAGCCATGCCATGTAGGCACTTTAAAATGCTTGATCACAGAGGGGCTCGAGGAGGAGGCGTGCATAGGGCGGCAGAAATCTCCTCCCAAAACCATATATATTTTTGAAAATACAACAAATACAACTACTCCTAAAAGAGAAACCAGAATATACAGTACAGCAGCCAGGCTACATCTACATCTGCGAGAACTCAGAATCTCACGAAAAGGGTAAGATACAAAGCGGTGACCTGGCAGGACCCGAGCACTCCCCCCACCCTAGCTCACCAGCGGGAGGTAAAGAATCAGAGTGGGGAGGGAGTGGAAGCACAGGACAGCTAAATAACCAGCCCTAGTAATCTGCACCGGGAGCACAGACACACACCGCATGCTGTACTGGAGATTAGAGAAATGGAAAAGTAAAATCTGAGACAGAGACTGCGAGTGGGTCCCCACAGCTGGCTCCCCTGGGACGAAAGAAAAGCGGGCACTTTTTAGAAGTCTTAAAGGAACAAGGGCTTACGAGCTAGACAAAATCGTCCCGGCACACTCAGCCCAGCAGGCTGGGAATCTTAAGGAACTTCAGCTATCCTAACCCCCTGCGGAGTAACCCAGCCCCGAAGCACCTCACGGCGATAAGCAGTCTGCCATTCATTCCTCCCCGCTGGCGCTGCAAGCAAACTGGCTGACCTGCCACACCTGTGGAGCAGCCAGACAACGCCCCACCCACAGCAACTGCACAATCTTCTCCCAGCGCGCAGCTAACCCGCACAGACCCAGAGGCTGCCACTGGCGCACAGCTGCCAGCACAGACAGAGGAACCCGGAGCAAGGTGCGGAAGGCATGAAGGGGCGCCGTTCTTGCAGGAGAACACACCCGGCGTGTCTGCGATCACCTGCAGGGCTCCAGGCTATCCCGAGGGCAGCCCAGCCCACAGCAGCTTAGGGGAATATCCCACAGACTGCTCTGGGTGTGCGGGTAAATGGCACAGGCAGCAGAAGGCAGGGCAAGGTCCGGAAGGCACAAAGGGGTGCCCTTGTCACAGGAGGACACACCCGGCGTGGCTGTCACCCTCCACAGGGCTCCAGGATCCCCGAGGGCTGCCCTGCCCACGGCAGCTCAGGGGATTATCCCAGAGACTGCTCCCTGTGTGCGGGTAACTGAAATGGGTAGCGGAAGCCACAGCAAAGCCCGGAAGGCATGAAGGGGCACGGTTCTCTGAGAACACACCCCAGGTGGCTGTGATCCCCTGCAGGGCACTAGGCTATCCCGAGGGCCGCCCCACCCACAGCACCTCAGGGGATTCTCCCACAGACTGCTCTCGGTATGCGGGTAAACAGCACAGGGAGCAGAGAAGGGCAAGGTGACCAGCAAGCAGGAAGGGACTTTGTTCTCCCACCTGACACACATACCACCTGCCTGCAACCACTTCTATTGCCATGAAAAGGTAGAAGAATCTGGTCCAGTCAAAAATCACTCAGTTAACCTCAGAGAGAGGGCCTGGTGGGATAGATATAACCAATCTTCCTGAAAAAGAATTCAAAATAAAAGGTATAACCATGCTGATGGACCAGCAGAGAAAGAGAAATATGCAAGCACTAAGGGATGAAGTCTGGAGGGAGATTACAGAAATTAAACAATCGAAAGAAGGTCTTAAGAGCAGACTGGACAAGGTGCAAGAGACTGTTAATGGAATAGAAATCAGAGAACAGGAATACAGAGAAGCTGAGGCAGAGAGAGATAAAAGGATCTCTAAGAATGAAAGAATATTAAGAGAACTGTGTGACCAATATTCACATTATAGGGGTACCAGAAGAAGAAGCGAGAGAAAAAGGGATAGAAAGTATCTTTGAAGAAATAATTGCTGAAAACTCCCCAAGCTGGGGACAGAAATGGTCTCTCAGACCATGGAAGCCCACAGATCTCCCAACACAAGGGACCCAAGGAGGACAACACCAAGACATATAATAATTAAAATGGCAAAGATCAAAGACAAGGACAGGGTATTAAAGGCAGCCAGAGAGAGAAAAAAGATCACCTACAAAGGAAAACCCATCAGGCTATCATCAGACTTCTCAACAGAAACCTTACAGGCCTGAAGAGAATGGCATGATATATTCAATGCAATGTAACAGTAAGGCCTTGAACCAAGAATACTGTATCCAGCACGACTATTATTTAAATTTGAAGGAGGGATTAAACAATTCCCAGACAAGCAAAAGTTAAGGGAATTTGCCTCCCACAAACCACCCCTAAAGGCTATTTTAAAGGGACTGCTCTAGATGGAAGCACCCCTAAGGCAAAATACATGTCACCAGAGAAAATAAAATCACAGCAAAGAAAGCAGACCAACCAAATACTAACTAAAGGCAAAAAATAAAATCAACTATCCACAAAAGCAGTCAAAGGAAACACAAAAGAGTACAGCATAAAACACCAAACATATAAAAAATGGAGAAGAATAAGAAGGGAGAGAAATAAATAATCATCAGACTGTGTTTATAACAGCTCGGTAAGACAGTTAAGTTAGACGGTTAGATAGTAAAGAAGCTACCCCTGAACTTTTGGTAACCACGAATCCAAAGGCTGCAATGGCAATAATATATTTCAATATCTTTCAATAATCACCCTAAATGTAAATTGACTGAATGCACCAATCAAAAGACACAGAGTAACAGAATGGATAAAAAATCAAGACACATGTATATGCTGCCTACAAGAGACTCACCTCAAACCCAAAGACATACACAGACTAAAAGTGAAGGAACGGAACAAGATATTTCATGCAAACAATAGGGAGAAAAAAGCAGGGGTTGCAATACTGGTATCAGAAAAAATAGACTTCAAAACAAAGAAAGTAAGAAGAGATAAAGAAGGACATTATGTAATGATAAAGGGGTCAGTCTAATAAGAGGATATAACCATTATAAATATCCATGCATCCAACACAGGAGCACCGACATATGTGAAACAAATACTAACAGAATTAAAGGAGGAAATAGAATGCAATACTTTCATTTTAGGAGACTTCAAAACACCACTCACTCCAAAGGACACATCAACCAGACAGAAAATAAGTAAGGACACAGAGGCACTGAACAACACACTAGAACAGATGGACCTAACAGACATCTACAGAACTCTATACCCAAAAGCAGCAGGATACACATTCTTCTCAAGTGCACATGGAACATTTTCCAGAATAGACCACATACTAGGCCACAAAAAGAGCCTCAGTAAATTCAAAAAGATTGAAATTCTACCAACCAACTTCTCAGATCACAAAGGTATAAAACTAGAAATAAATTATACAAAGAAAACAAAAAGGCTCACAAACACATGGAGAAGCTTAAATGTTTGGCATACAAGGCAAATCCTACAAAGATCCATGTTTATTTCTTGCAGGGTTTTTGCCTGGAAGTCTAGGAGCTACCACCTGATGGAAGGTTCTGCCTTGGGGTACAGCACTGCATGAAAAATTGATTTTTAAGCATCTAATCAATTATTGCTTTTCCTTAAAAAATGGAACTCATTATTAAAATACATGCATCAGACTACTCCTAAATTACTGGTTAGATGCTTTTGATTGCAAGTAAAAGATCAACTAAAATTTGCTTAAATACTAAAGAGCTTTTTGTTTTGAATCCTACATAATAAGTTTAAAAGGTAGTAACCCAGCTTATGTAGCCATTCAAGAATTCGTTGAAAATTCAAGTTTCTTCCTAAACCGATAGGTTGCCAGATGGCTGTAGCAGCTCCAGGCATCATGTCCTCGTGTCATTTTTTTGCATCTTTTTAAAAGAAAAGAAAACTTTTGGATAAGTACCCTGACTTCACTCACATCTCTTTTGGCCAGGATTGTGTCATGCATCCCTACCTACACCAATCATTAAAAGCAAACTGGATGCCCAGTCTGGTCAAGATTCACTTGGACTGGGCAGATGCTCCAACTTCCCTTGAGTAGGATTGACCTGATCGAGGATCTGTTAGAAAAAAGGAAATTGTTGTTTGGGACGATGATATTCATATAACAGATTTAACCAAGATGCAATTCTGGAAAATTTTTTAAATGGAAGCCTCTGGCTATGATTTAACTTTTCCAACTTCAACTAAATAATTCGATTTGGTGTCTCAAAGTGGAACCGCAGGACCCATGTCGATCTGGAAACTAGTTGTAATAGGCCCAAATTGAGATAAGTGCAGAAATGGAAAGAATTTAGATACCTTTATAATATTTGACAAGTTTTATATATGTTAAATCTAATAAAAATTTGGAGCCTGTCTTTTTATGTCACTTTTATTTAAGATTCATTGTATTCTACAAAATTATCAGTCCATGATGGCCTGAACACTGAACAGAACAAAACCAGGACAGTCAATCACCTATGCAATTTGTCTAACTTTAACTGTTATACATAGAACTTAAACTTTACCCTTAAGTATCATAACAAATCTCAGCAGCTTTTTCCTCCCAACTTAAGGTCTGGGACTTTTATAGCTGAATATGTGGTCTGATTGTAAAAAAATTGCTTCAAAAAATAAAACTGAAAAAAAAAAAGATTAATGGTCCTGAAAAAACAATAAAAATAAAACTGACTAGTTTTAGAACTAAAGAGCCCAACATCAGAGGTCCACTTCCTGGTGGGAGGGTCAGTTCCAGAAGAGGCCAGACCTTTAATGCTGGCCAGCCCTTCAATACAACATCAAGCAAAAAGGAAGTAGGAGAAAGTTGTGCATGAGTCTGACCAGGATAGCATTACTAGAACAACATGCTAGGTCCTGTCCTACCACAAGATGAGAAAAGGCCTTCAGAGGAGCAAAATGTCATTGTCACTGAGGACTGGATTCAAAGTTCGTATTACTTTTTCCTTAAAACAGGAAGATCACCTACATTCAAGTAGCACTTCTGTTTTCTACTGTGGAAAACATATTTTGTAAATAGTTGCACATCTCAACACATTTATTTTCTCAGACAGAAGTCATATTAATAATTAATTCCTGCATCTCTCCATAAAGGACAGGATAGACCTGAAGATCAGAAGGCTACCTCTGCCATAATTAACATGCATCAACAGCACATTTTTAAACCAAACAACTTCTCACCTACTTGGGTATGGTTGATTCAATGGATTTAAAGTAACCTTTCAAGTCTCAACTGCAGAGATAACGTTCCATCTCAAAATAGGTTCAAATTGGGCTCTTTTATGATATTAACATACCACTTCTTATGAAGAGCTCCTTTCCATCCTTGGGAACACTAGTCAAGGCACAAAGGAAAGAAGGGGCTTGGCAGTTAAGAATTCTAAACTGATTCTCAAATTGAAGCTTGAGAGTAAAAATCATTCTGAGCTTCAGCACATGTGCTGCTGATACGTGTGAGCAGGTTACGACTTTCCTCCCCTTACTCGCTGGCTATTGGTTATCATGGCACAGCTCTCCAAATGACCTTTTTTTTAAGTATTCTGGTTTAAAAGTTCAAGTTCAAGTATGGTCCCTCCCTCACTACAGGAGAATGTGGTTTTAAATATTCAACAAATATGTTCACCTACAGGTCACTTTGCAGAAGTCCCTTACTTTTTATCCACTATCACCTTAAGAAATTCAGTGATATAACCCCTTCAGCAGTTCCCATTAATGAACTTTTAAAAATCCAATGCTATACCTTCAACCATGCACAAGTCCTCCACCAGTACCAGTTCTCCCGAAGAGCTAAACTTAAGCCTGATAAAAGAGAGGCAAAATTCCTTTTAGACTCTTCTACCTAAACTTTGGACATGCAGAGCTTTGCCATCAAATCTCACCCTAGTTTTCCCAAAGCAACCAACTGTGACTTCATTTTGGATTTAAGCTACAGTTTTTGCCTTTGCATGTGAGTGTTTATTTGCGAAGTTGTGAGCTTTGAGCTACCTACAACTCAAGAAATGATTTGGGCGAATTACCGTGTCCATAATCTTAAAGCCTCTGGCTTCTCGGATTATATTAAACATATCTCCTATTATTTAATTAATGTCAAACTTATAATACCATGCAACAAAGCTGTTGGAAGCTTTCTATTTTTCCAACATGCCTCTTCTACACATAACTTAGAAAGCATAAAACTTCTGAAAAGTCAGAGGCATCTGCACAGGCAAATGATTAAAGGATTTGACTGTCAACCGTAACGATGGAACAAGATCTGGGGGAAATATTAATGAATAAAGAATTTAACACTGGATAAGCCAGCAAATGAAGATCAAACATAAAACATAAGTTTCCTCAAAAAAATAAAAGAACTTTACATATTACATTCCATGCATCTCTATATTATAGCACCTTCAATAATCCATGTAATAAATACTTGTTAAACAAATGAATAAAGGAAAAAATCCACAATATATACAACCTGGTTGGAAAGGTAAATTTTTGGTTGCATTAAGTTTCTCATAAATAAAACATGTAGAAAGGAAATCACAGTCTTTGGTACCAAAGACAAAAGCCCACGTCTCTCTGAAGACGTCGGAGGGTAATTTTCAGGGTGGAGGTTGGAAGGGTGTCAAATGTTGAAAATCTAAATGAGTTCCTGGTGTTTTTATCTGGGAATACTTTGGACACTCCCACCCCACACATGGCAGCCTGCTTTCACAGCCAGTACTGGCCCTATGACTACCTCCCCGGCTCAAGGAAGCGCCAGGGAGCCCGCTTTACTCCAATCCATCCGATGTACTTACCAGGAACTTGCAATAGGGCTGAAAAACTAGTCTCCGTCTCTGCACATCACTTGCAGGAATGAGGTCGAAACCAGGGAGTTGTGGGGTGGCCACTGCTCAGCGTGCCAAAGCAGAGAGAGACAGCCCACAGGGAAAGAGTGTGGCAGTGGCACGGAAGCCACAGAGATCGGGGAAGGGCGTTGAGGACTGCCTGTGCTCTTAGCTACAGTCTCTCGGGAAGCCTGCCCATCCTTGAGTTGACTTGATATCCAAGATATACAGATAAGAAAGTGATAAGGCAGAATAAAAATAAAAACTGAGAGAAAGGATGCAAGAACACTCTGGAATTCTTTTGAGGGCTCTGGAGCCCTAAAGGGCTCTAAGTAGAGAGTGACCCATAAATGGGAAGAATGGGTTGAAGTGAAATTAAGAATGAAACGAGGAGGCTTTTGGGGCCATTCAACAGCCATGGTCCCAGGGGAATATCCACTGTTAACATGTAATGCTGCCTGCTGGCGTCATTTAAACAGATGGGCTAGTTCTCTTCAAAAGGTCATGTTTTATGTAAGATCTCTAAACATTACATAAAAACTCATTCTTCGTCACCCCAGAGCAGTAAATTATTAGACTGTTAGTTCAAAATCTCCATGATTATGTAATTAAGTCACTAAGACTAAAGATTAAGTCACTGGGGAATTCCCATTATTTAATAGTGCCACCTTTCAGAATGGCCCAGGGAGAGTGTCACTTTCCTGCTCTTTTAGCATGCTAACATCGCTTCCTCAAGGTTGTAGATCCTTTCCCAAGCCTCCGGAGTAAATGTCAACAAATAAATTCATAAGGTAACATGTGGTAGCAGATACTTTTGCCAATTTCACAAAAGCTTTCTAAATCTCTTAAGATTTTGGGCTTTCTATGCTTCCTCTAAACATAAATGAATATTAAGCAAGCTAATGAGAGGTGGAACCCAAGTTAGATTTTGAAATGGGAAACATAATGTTTCTGCAATAAGAATGAGCTTCACTTGCCTACAACCACTTGAGCCCTACGGCACATGTGTGTCCTGGAATATATTTTTTAAACTTTCAATCTAAAAAATGAACAATAAAAACAAATATGTTTTCAGATCATTTCACTGGTCTTGACTTTTTTTCTAATTAAAAATCGAGAACTTGACTCAGTGTTCCCTGTGACCTGTCTTTATAGATCTGTTCTTAGACTTAAATGGTCATGAATGTTATACTGCTTGAATTTCCACCTATGCAATAAACCCAAATATTCCCTAACCTTGTGTTCCTTATATTCTGATCCACTGTGATCAAAATTTGGGGGTAGGAGATCCTCATTAAAACTCAAGTTTAGGGCACCTGAATCCTGCTAATAGAAAATTCATACTCAGAAACCCTGCTTTTCTGGCAGAGAAGTTATTAAACACTGGACCAGAAATTAATCCTGTTTAGATCGGCCAAAAATCTTAATAAAACCACTAATTCAAAGATTCACCAGATGCTGAAGGGTGTCAAAATAAATGGGTCAATTGTCATTTTTTCCAGTTACAGGAATAGCAAAGGCATTAACAATAATAAGAAAAGAAAAAGTAGCTGCTCAAAGAAGTAGCACTTAGCGTGCACCCACAATGCACTGTCCACAGTGCTCGGCATGCCTGCAGTCCCTGAATAATCAAACCCACCGTGTAACCAGGCACTGGGATCTCTACTTACAGCAGAGGACACTGAAGTATAAACTAACTTCCCCGAGGTCACACAACCAAGAAGTGATGGAGATTCCTGCATCCACTGAACTACTTCCCGAGGCCTAGGGGTCACTTTGGATCTAAAACGACTGCATTCTTCGGTTCAAGGAAAACAAAGGGGAAAAAAAGCTTCTTGGGGTAGATTGCAGACTCTTCCTTGTTCTCTCCACCATCACATTTTTTTCTACTGCAACTTTCACTTTTTGTTCCTTTCAACAAATGAAACAGCAAGTGCAAGCAAGCTGTGAGGTGGGCAGGTAGCTACGTGGTCCAGGAATTAGCCATTCTTCTGTTTGCTTCAGCTCCAGCTCTCACAGCCGGCACACCCAGGGACCTTTGCTTGTGAATATCTTCACAAAACATTAGAGTCAGTTTTTTGGTGTGTGGCGGTCTCCAGCCAGCTGAGTACACGCTAGAGACAGAGTAAATGCTTGGTGTCTGATTGGTATGCCAGGCTTACATGCAAACTAAAATGGCCCTGAGCAGCTTGAGTGTACCTTTCATTCTATGGTCTGCAGCTGTATCATCCATATCCTGATTGTTTTCACCCCAAATTATCTCTCTAACATTTCATAACTGTTTATATATTTTGCTTACAAGTTATATAATTCCCTTTCAGTACTTTCTAGAACATGGCTGTACTTCCTAAAACATGTTTATTACAACCTATCTACAACTTTGAGATAAAACTTCATCTTTACCAGCAAGGGTACCATCACTTTCATCGAAAGAAGCCTAATGGATTCCACTCTGGGGTGACTTCCTGCATTAAAGTGACATTCAGTCCCATGGCAACAGGAGGGTGCAATGCACTTCCCGATCAAAGGTCACAGGACCCCCTACCCTCAGGCAAGAAAGACTTCAGTGCATTAGGGGCAAAGCAATAGCAGTCCCAGCATGCTTTGTGCTGCACAGCCCAGGCTCTGAGGAGTGCTCATGCACACAACTCCATCATACACAACAGTCATAAATGCACAGCAGACAATTGGCCAAAATGTCAACAAAGAAATCAACCAAGTATGATCAGCTCTTTGGGCTTTTCCCATTAATATTTCTGGCCACCTGTTCCATTGTCAGCTGTCTATACTCAAATGGAACAGATCCAAAAATATTTTTTTTAATGCATAAGAATATCCTTCCATTAACTTAGATTTTTCTACAATTTGTGTAGTAAGGGTTAAGGAACCTGTATTTACCAAATATGAACTAACTAACCTTAGTTTAGCTCACCAAATTTTATTTGATGGGAATATGACTTAAGAATCACTCACCTAAAGCCCCTCTTATCCCTTGTGATTTATCTAAAAATTTATTCTAAGTAACCGTCTACCTCCCTTGCTAGGTAAGAGAATTTTGCCTTTCCCAAAACTCTTTTGACACTAAATTTATGTTTGGGCTTTTTAAATAAGCAGGGAATTAAAACTCAATGTAGAACTGAGACCAAAACATCCCTATTGTCTGGTTCAGAGAGATAAGGCTTTAGGCAAACAAGCTAAAAAAAAAAAAAATCCATGATAATTAGCTAATCCAATTACAAAATACAGAATATGATGCACACATATTCTTTGTCCATTTTGGAAGGTGTCAAACACTTGCACAAAGACAAGAAATTCACATGGAGAACCGCTCATACTCAGGAACTGTATAGTATTTGTATTTCTGTGCACTAAAGAAAACAAATTCTCCTGGTAAAATGGCTCTCAAACATTGGGACCATAGAAATCATTTCATCCACGGAAATACACATTTTGGCTTTATTGTCTTATGTGTTTTCCTAAAAATAATGGCCCACATGATCAGAAACACACACTTGCAAGTTCTATTTGTTATTAATAGCAAGGGTGGATATAATAGACAACAATCTACACAAGAAGCAAAGAGCATGAGATAACTTGGTTTTCTCTTTCACCTTGGGCAGATACTGCTCACTGCTTCTACAAGCACACTGTGGGCATGTGCCTAACTTCAAAATATTTCCCAGTCTCCTTTGCACACATGAGGGGTCAAGTGACTAAGTTCTGGCCAGTGTGATATAAGTACAAGTTCATGAGTGGCTTCCTATGAAAGGTTTTCTAAAAGGGGGTGGATTCAATTAACAGGCACCCTTTTGTTCTTGACCCTCCTGCTATCCCAATGCAGATTTTATGGCTGGAGCAGCCATCCTGTATGCACAAAGCCTCCTTGAACAAGAAGCTAGTTCCTTCTCTTATACCACCATCCTTCTCCCTTCTATAACACAGCTTAATAGCTTCGAAAGTCTTAACAGTGGTTCAGCTGAAAGATAAAAGACGCCTGAGACCTGGAAAGTCTCAGAATGGCCACATCAGTTCTGGACTAACCATCCTCAGAATTTTTACGTGTAGGAAAATGAATTCTTGCTTTAAGACACTGTTATTTAGAGTTCATGTTATGTATATCAGGACCTAATCCTGAAATGATACCTATGGGAGCCAGCCTCCAAGAGGGCCCACCCTGCCAGACAGTCTAGATGGCCTTTGAATAGCCTCCTCCCACAATGAATCAGGCAGTCCAGAGAGTATATTGGAAATGACAATGTGGCTTCAGAAGCTAGGTCGTAGAGGGCCTTGAATCTTCCAACTTGGTTTCTTGAATCACTCCCCTCTGGAGTTAGCCAGTCATCACGTCATAAACACACTCAAGCAGCCCTGTGGAGATACCCCCATGAAGGGGTACTGAGGCATCCCACCAGCAACAACTTGAAAGCCACAGAGTAAACTACCTTGAAAGTGAAAATCCTCTAACCCCAGTCAAACCTTCAGATGACTGCGGTCTCAGCTGATATCTGACTGCGCTCTCATGAGACACCCAGCCAAGACATTGCTGAATTCCTGACAAAGAAACTGTGAAATGTAATAAAGAGCTACTCATTTGGGGGTAATTGTTATCAACAATAGATAATAAAGTGTCTGTGTGTCTGCTGGCATTCATTCTTCAGAGTGGTCTGGCATTGTGATACAGCTCCCATGAAATTAATCTTGAAGTGCTCAAAATCATTCCATTAGTTATATTCTGCATTACCACTTCATTACACTTGCCAACATGCTGCCTGATAGCATGTAAGTTCCATGACGGCAGTGTTCACATCTGGTTTTGCTCATCGCTGCATTACCCCATGTATACAACAGTACTTGTCAAGGAAGACATGTTTGGTGAGTACTTATTGAATAAATGAATAAATATATGAATGAAGAAGGAAGAAATAAGTGGCAGTCAGATACTGAGATCTATTTAAGTAAGGGATTTTTATTTTCTTCTCCTTTTGTTAGCCCGTCCTGCCCATCCAGCGGCATATTGTACCTAGAAGATCCTGCCAGTTTCTGACTGTTACAAGACCCAGAAAAGAAAAGTAACTTGAGGTCACATAGTGAATTGCTTTCCATGGTTGGAGTATGTTTTTTGATTTGCGGTTCAAAGAAAAAACAGAGTCACTGCAATGAAAGATCAATAATGATGTTAACAGGCCTAATCACAGAGGTAACACCTAGTAACACAAGAGGAGACAAACGTAAAGCTATAGGAAGATGAAGGGACATGAGGGGTGGGGTTATATGGCCCACTTTCCCAAGTCAGAGCCCTAATCATTTTCTATCTGTGGTCTCTGGGCCCATAACTATCTAATCCCCAGTTTGAGAAACACTTGAAGTGAATTTAACAAGTCTAAAAAAACTGATTCCAAAAAATATGCAACAGAAGAAAAATATTTTTTTGAGGAAACCAAGGATAAGAATTTATAAGAAAGGAAATTCAAAGCTTGACTTTATGCTAAATCATGTTTAGTTTATTCTTTCTTTATATGTCCAATTACTATTGCTGGATTGGAACAAAAGAAAATGTTCACTTCCTAATATTCCCCTCTTCTGTTGTTAGGGTGGGCTCCTTTTCTGAAAAATCAGACCCAAAGCAGTATGGTGGCTGCAACATACAGCCAGTGGAACCCCTATAAAAGCTTCTGCCTGAATAGAGATTGGCAAACGAGGGGATAAGGCAAAATAACCTTTTCACTTATCCTCAGTGAAGTGCGGCTATTTCAACAGCACAGAGCCCTAGACTTTAAAGGAAAGTGATAAAATAAGAATTCTTTTTATCTACATATCACTTCATAATTTTCAAAGCCCTGTCTCCTACATGATCTCACCTTGCCCACAGCAGCCCTGTAAGACAGAATGGGAAGGAAATGCTAAGACCTTTTCCCTCTAAAGCCCCAAATCCTTAAGTCCAATCGCTGTCAGACATCTCCAGCCAGACACTGCAAGTGTAAAATCAAACTCTCTATCAGCCCCACTGTTTTAAGTGCACCTGGGATTCATTTTAAAATCCTGTTATGTATGGCAAGACACAAAGATACAGAAATGACCATCATAAGGAAGACATTCTGTGTATTGTCAGTTCCTTAGAACCAGGAGGCACTGAGCTGCAGGCAGGGTACACAGGGAAGCGGCTGGGTCCGCCTGGAGGCGGAGGGATGGACTTGGGGGGCGGGGGGAAAGGTGGGGGGCAAGAGCCTTTATTGTATTTCCACATGAGGGAACAGGCAGGGCAGAGCAGGCAGGCTGGGGGTTGGCTAGCTGGGGTGATTTCAGCAGGCTTTGGGGCTCCGAGGCTATTCCCAGTTGCCTAGTGCCAGGTGTTGGGGTGATTAGGACAGGTGAAAAGTGACCTGGTGGAACAGATGCGTGAAGGGCCAAGTGTGGATGGGGACTCCGGATGGGTTGGTTTGTACATGACGACTGCCCTCCCGGGTGGGTGCTTAACTATCTCTAGGTTTTAGCTAAACCTGGGCAGGGCAGTCCTCCAGGGTCCATTAAGGTCCCAAGTATGAAAGAACCAGAAACCAGAAAATAAAAGAAATGGGTAACATACCCGCCTACACATTGTCCCGCCTCCTGGTCTCAGTGCCATGAATGGGTGGCGTTGGCAACACCCCACTGGCCGCAGCCACCTTGTCACTACCAGCTCGTCCATTCTGCACTGCGCACCCTGCTCCCTCCTGGACGCTTCCCCTCTCTCCCTCACCGCTCAGCCCTCTTGTCTAACCCCGGCTCTCACAGCAACCTTTCAGATGACATCCTGGAGGCTAGCTGGCCTCACAGGCCCACCTCACCCTCTCCCCTTCCTGACACCGACAACAGTAGCACCCTCCGCAATGTGCACCTCTAACCTCCCAAGTCACATGCTCAAATCGTTTACAGATTTTTGTTTTACCCTTTAAAAGTGTAAGAAATTGTATATTCAGCTCCTTAATAGGAGTCCCCAAATACTGTGAAGTAAACTGGCCTTTAAGACCAGCCATTTTTCTGTCCTGACACTCCTCCAAACGACCAAAGGGTAAAGTCACCCCAATTTGGAAAACACAGGCGTAAATAGAGAACCTAAAACAAGCCCTTCTGGAGCAGAGTCCCCCTAATCAGCCAGCCTCATGTCCCGCCTGACCTCTCTCCTGCCCCAAACTCACGCCCTTGATATGACACTAACTCTGAAAATATAAACCCAGAAACAAACACACCGTGCCTCTGATAGTCTTTGACTCAGTTCTGGTGGGCTGGCGTTTGATAAAGTCCTTAATGGAGCAGTGAAGTACAGAGGACATTACAGTACATACCTGCAGTGATTTTAAAATATATCCACAAAAGTCTTTGACACTCCTGTCACGGAGACGTAAGTCCAATTCCCCATCTCTTGGATATGGGCTAGCCTTAGTGACTCATATCTCACAAATAGAATGCATCAGAACAAATACTGCTATACAGCTGACACTTGCTGCAGCTGTGCAAAATTAACCATC
This sequence comes from Phataginus tricuspis, assembly GCA_029783875.1. Taxonomy (NCBI): domain Eukaryota; kingdom Metazoa; phylum Chordata; class Mammalia; order Pholidota; family Manidae; genus Phataginus; species Phataginus tricuspis. The sequence continues at coordinate 4,991,349 of JAQQAC010020790.1, read as the reverse complement.
ACCTTCACTGTTGATCTCCAACTCTCCTCCCAGAGAGTGAAACCATTCTGTATAAATGCAGTATCATACAGGGCCAACCTCATTTGCTTTTCCTATTTGGCAGGCTGAGGATGTAAAAGTTTAGCTAATAGAAAATGCATGTATTCTTAACCTGAGAGTCAATAAGGAAAATGTATGTTCTCTACCACCCAGTGTAACAACAAGCATTTGTACTCCTAACAATTTAAATAGCTCCCTACACACACTTTAACAGTCCCAAGATGAAAGATGCTTAACCACTTCATTCAAAAGTACTTTAATAAGTATGTTCTACCAAGTATGGCACTACCAAGCCAAGGCACATTTTCCTAAAGCCCTTTCTCTCAAACTTGCAGAATCTTTTAGATACATCAAAGGACACAATTAACAGGAAATTGCATTTCCTTTGCAGACCAACAAAGCAGCCAATTTAAATCAGAGAGAAATAAAGATGTACATACAGCTTTAGGAAAAAACTACAGTCCAAAGACTCCTGGTAAAACAATGCCCACATAGGTTTTGACATAAAAAGGTTTCAACTGATGACTAGCAAGCACTTAAATTTATCCTGCACCCTCACTCTAAGACTTAACAGAATTTCAGAAGTCTTTAAAAAAGACTTTTTTTTTTCATTGAAGTATCATTGATACACAATTTTATATTGGTTTCAAAGTATAGAAAAATATTTCCTTTAACCTGAAGAAATGGCCAAACAGATTGAATTCAGAAATGAAAAGAAAGTGTGTTTATATATTTTTAACATGTGACAGACATTGCATGTGTCTCACATTCAATGAGCTATCATAAATCAAAAACAAAAAGATGAACTGATATGAAAATGGTTACGGGACATAGACAATATAGAGAAAAGGAAATCAGCAATACACATGAGAAGATGACAAACAATGCTACTGATTCCAGAAGTGCAGATTAAAACACTGCTACTACACTTTTGGCTGGATTTAAAAAGTTGACATCATCCAGTGTTGGCTAGAGTGTGGGTAAACACGCATTCTTATAGGCTAGGGAAATTTAGTCACATCTATTAAAATTTTCCTATTCTTCAAGCCAGCAACTTCAATCCTTAGAATTTATACACTGTACAAGGGTACAAAGGCATATGCAAGTTAATGTCTGTTACAGCATGATTTTATAGCAAAAAAACTTAAATATCCATCAATAGAGAGCTAGTTTCTTAAAATATGATGTAGCTGTATTGGAAACAATACAGTTATTAAAAAGAAAGAGGCAGATATATATGTTCACAAAGATATATAAACATGTAAACAGAGAGAAGAAAATAAAGCAAAACCAACTAATCAGAAAGAATATATAATAAAGAAATTTTTTTATTGTTAAGATGGTATATGTTTGCATGTACATAGGGTAAAGTTAGGAAAGATATACACCAAAATGTCAATCGTGAATACCTACAAAGGGTGGAGAATTATAGCTCAAAAAGAACTTATATTTCAGTTCATGAATAGGCAAACCTTGGAGGTCATATTGAGGCTCCAGTTCCAGAACACCCCAATAAAGCTAATATTACAATAAAGCAAGTCATATGAATTTTTGGTTTCCCAGTGCATATGTTATGTTTATACTATGCTGTAGTCTATTAAGTGTGCAATAGCATTATGTCTAAAAAAAATGTGCATACCTTAATTTAAAAGTGCCTCATTGCTAAAAACATGCTAACCATCATCTGAGGTTTCAGCAAGTTGTAATCTTTTGGCTGGTGGAGGGTCTTGCCTCAATGTTGATGGCTGCTGACTGATCAGGTGGTGGCTGCTGAAGGATGGGGTGGATGCAGCAATTTCTTACAATAAGACAATGAAGTTTGCCACATCAGTTGATTCTTCCCATCACCTATGATTTTTCTGTAGCCTGAGAGTGTTTGATAGCATTTTTACCCACATTCTTTCAAAACTGAAGTCAATCCTCTCAAACCCTGCCACTGTTTTATCAAGTAAGTTTGTCATATTCTAAATCCTTTGTCATCATTTCAACAATCTTCACAGCATCTTCACCAGGAATAGATTTCATCTCAAGAGATCACTTTGCTCACCCACAGAAGCCACTCATCATCCAATCAAGTTTTATCATGAGATGGCAATTCAGTCTCATCTTCAGGCTACACTTTCAGTTCTAGTTCTCTTGCAGTTTCCACTACATCTGCAGTGACTTCATCCACTGAAGTCCTGAACTGCTCAAAGTCATCCATGGGGGTTGGAATCAGCTTCTTCCAAACTCCTGTTCAAATTGATATTTGACCTCTTCCCATGAGTTATAAATGCTCTAAATGGCATCTAGAATGGTGAATACTTTCCAGAAGGTTTCAGTTTATTTTTCCAATGGTACAACTTCTGTGGAAAGCAGTATGGAGTTTCCTCAAAAAACTAAAAATAGAAATACCATTCAATCTAATAATTCCAATTCTAGGAATTTACCCAAAGAAAACAAAATCTCTGATAAAAAAACATACATGCACCCCTATGTTTATCACCACATTTACAATAACCAAGACATGGAAGAAACCTAAGTGTCCATCAGCAGAAGAATGGATAAAGAAAATGTATATATACACAATGGAATATTATTCAGCCATTAAAAAAAATGAAATCCTGCCATTTGCAACAACATGGATGGGTCTAGAGGGTATTATGCTGAATGAAATATGCCAGATAGAGAAAGACAAATACCATATGACTTCACTTGTTTGTGGAAACTAAAAACAAAACAAAATGAACAAAACAGCAGTAGACTCACAGACATGGAGGAGGGGCTAGTGGTTACCATGGGGGAAGGGTTGGGGTAGGTGGGTGGTAAGGGTGAGGGGGATAAAGGGGAACAAAACTTCTCAATCATAATATAAGTTGGTCACAGGAATAGCAGTCAAGCATGGAGAATATAGTCAATGACTCTGTAACATCTTTCTAGTACAGATAGTAACTATACTAGATACTAACTACACTCGAAGGGGTGAGGATTTAATAGTATGGGTAACTGTTGAACCACTCTTGTATATTTTAAACCAATACAAGATGGTATGTCAGTGATAACTTCAATACATTTTTTAAATTAAGAATTAAATAAATAGCATCTAGAATAGTGAATCCTTTCCAGAAAGTTTTCAACTTACTTTGCCCAGATGCATCACAGGAATCACTAACTATGGTAGATACATCCTTATGAAATGTATTTCTTAAATAATAAGACTTAAAACTCAAAATGACGCCTTGATCCAGGATGATTCAGAATAATCCGGAATGGATATTGTGCTAGCAGACATGAAGACAACATTAATCTATTGTCCATCTCCATAAGAACTCTTGGGTGACCAGGTGCACTGCCAGTGAGCAGTAATATTTTGAAAGCAATCTTCTTTGCTGAGCAGGTTTTGAGAGCAGGCTTAAAATATTCCATAAACCGTGTTGTAAACAGCTGTGCCATCATCCAGGCTTTGTCGTTCCATGTATAGGCCACAGGCAGAGTAGATTTAGCATAATTCTGAAGGGCCCTAGGATTCCCAGGATGATCAATGAGCATTGACTTCAATTTAAAGTCACCAGCTGCATTAGCCCCTAACAAGAGAGTCAACCCCTCCTTTGAAGCTTTGAATCCAGGCATTGACTTCTACTCTATAGCAGTGGAAGTCCTAGATGGCACCTTCTTTCAATAGAAGGCGGTTTCATCTACACCGAAAATCTGTTGGGTAGCATAACCACCTTCATTACTTATCTCAGCTCGATCATCTGGAGAACTTGCTGCCATCGGCACCTGCTGCCTCACCTGCACTTTTATGTTATGGAGATGGCTTCTTTCCTTAAACCTCATGAACCAACCTCTGCTAGCTTCCAACCTTCCTTCTGCAGCTTCCTTACTTCTCTCAGCCTTCATAGAACTGAAGAGAGTTAGGGCCTTGCTCTGCATTAGGCTTTGGCTGAAGGGAATGTTGTGGCTGGATTGATCTTCTATCCAGACCACTCAAACTCTCTCCATCTCAGCAATAAAGCTATTTTCTCCTTCTTCTCATTTGTGTTTACTGGAGGAGCACTTTCAGTTTTCCTTCAAGAACATACCCTGTGCAGTCACAACTTGGCTAACTGTTTGACACAAAAGGCCTACCTTTCGGCCTATCTAGACTTTCAACGTGCCTTCTTCACTAAGTTTACCCATTTCTAGTCTTTGATTTAAAGTAAAAGATGTCACTCTTCCTTTCACTTGAACACTTGAAGGCTATTTTAGGGCTATTAATTGGCCTAATTTCAATATTAGTTATCTCTCATGGAACAGAGGCCTGAGGGAGAGAGAGAGGGTCACGGTGGCTTAAAGGATCAGACAGAACACACGTATTTATCAGTTAAGTTCACCATCTCCTATGGACGTGGTTCGTGGCACCCACAACAACTACAATAGTAACATCAAAGATCACGGCTGGCAGATCACCACGACAAATATAGCAACAACGAAAAACTGTGAAATATTGCAATTATTATCAAAATGTGACAGAGACATGAGACACAAAGTGAGCGAATGCTGTTGGAAAATGGTGCTGATGGACTTGTTCAACACAGGGTTGCCACAAACCTTCAATTTGTAAAAAACACAGTTTCTGTGAAGCACAATAAAACAAGCTTTGCCTATAATTCTGTATTAAAATTTCTAGTGATTAGCATATATTAATATAATTTTTTAATTAATAAGAATATCTTAATATTAAAAAAACCTCGAGAGCTTAATGTCCTTCAGCAAATAAACTAAGATGTTGATTAAACATACTCCAATCTCATTCATCCCACTTTTGGATTGCTTTCTGTTTCAGTATGAAATTACCAGCTGATTTCATATGAAACATTAATATAAGAAATCCCTGCTTTCTTCTTCCACTCATTGACAGGTAGATTAGATGTTCTAATCTTCTTCTCTGAAGTGTCATTTCTTAATCAGTCTTTGGAAATGATCAATTCTTACCTAGGATAAACTAAAAGGAAACTTGAGTATCTATTGCTCTCCATTTTTCAAGTCATAACTTCCTAGGTTTTCCTCCCTCCAGGAATCTCTAAAAATATGTAAGTTATGCCTCAGAGACTTTGGAGCCATGCAGTTAACCATGCAGAACAAGCTTATTAACTCTACCCTCTCAGCAAACATAACAACCAAATCATTCGCAGTGAGCAGAAGGACAGAGCAAAGCCCAAGAGTGATGTTAGCATTTATGTGACTTTCCATCTAACCCTACTTCTCTTCCTCCAGGCATCCCAGGAGAGTTTGGGCAATAGGGAGCCGGTTAACTTTAATCACTCATGCTGTTTGATCTCTCATACAGTATAACATCTAAACCAAAAAGCACCAGGTTAAACTTCTTAGATCTCATCATTTAATAGATTGCTGATAATCTACATTTGCACTGCACCATTTATCTAACACACAAAGAAGCTAGCACAGCATAGATGGCTAGACTAAGGTTATTATCCACTAGGGTCCTCTAGAGCCCATAGGAAAAATCCACATTCAGTTCAAGGAGTCCATATTTCCCTTTTAGGTTAGTAAAAGGAGAGAAATGCTTTGTTTTTCGTTTGGGATCCTACTGAACACATTCGCATTTTCTGAGCCCACTCTGAACACATCGCTGCATTTTCAAGATCATTTGTTCACTAAACATTTAGTACTGGATATCATGTACCATTTATAAGAGCTTATTATATGCAGGAAGATAACTTAGTGCTTCGCCTCATTTCCCTGTCCTCTTTGCTGAGGCTTTCAGATCACTGATGCCCACCCCCACCATACACCCCTATAAACACAGCACATACCCTGCTCCCCATACCTGCAGCCCTGCCTGGCTGCAGTCACATGCCTCCCTCTCAGGCACTCGCTCTCATTTGCTGACAATTTCTGCAACATGCTCCACTTCTACTCCTGTCATCTTTCCTGGTGACCCTGCCTTAACAGTGGATAATGACCCAACACTCTGCATTTTTGTTCCTGGACCCCCAGTGATCTTGCTCTCCACCCACCTCAATGATCCCACCCCAGATGTTTCTAATTATACAATTACCACTAACTGTATAATTCTTAAAATCACCACTTCAGGTTTTCCACTAGACTACCACCACTGCTTTTGTTTTTTCTCCCTTCTTCTAGTATCCCAATTACCTGAGCCTGTCAGGAATGCCAGCTCATTGGCTTTTATTTCCTTTGTATTGTCCATATGCGTCCCTGGCGGCCCCCTTTACCCAGCGTTGCATACACACATCGTCCTTCACCCTGCTGCCCCCTCGCCACACTGGTTCTCTCTCCTCCATCTCTCCTGTGCCTGCACTCAGTGGGTTAGAACAAAACACAGAAACAAGGCCCATTTAAAAATCATTCCTCATTTTCCAAATACGCCCTCATATCCCTCCTCAGTTCATTCTATCATACTCCAAAATTACTTGTACAAAACTTTTCTCTTAAAATCTCTGATACCCTTCCCACTCTGAGCTAACTTTGCTTCTAATTTCACCAACAGGAGAAATAGGCAAAGAAATTCCTCATCCCACCTACCATTTTTACCTTTATTCCACATATACTGTTTCCCATCCCTCCTGCATTATCACCTTGTTTTCTTTTTA
>JAQQAC010020790.1:4926356-4973658 GCA_029783875.1 Phataginus tricuspis | reverse complement strand
TTGGTTCAAGGCCCTTCTGCTTCATTGCATTAAATACATCATGCCACCCCCTTCTGGCCTGTAAGGTTTCTGTTGAGAAGTCTGATGATAGCCTGATGGACCTTCCTTTGTATGTGATCTTATTTCTCTTTCTGGCTGCTTTTAATAGTCTGTCCTTATCCTAAATCTTCGCCATTTTAATTACTCTATGTCTTAGTGTTGTCTTCCTTGGGTCCCTTGTGTTGGGAGATCTGTGCATCTCCATGGACTGAGAGACTATCTCCTTCCCCAGATTGGGGAAGTTTTCAGCAATTACCTCCTCAAAGACACTTTCTATCCCTTTTTCTCTCTCTTCTTCTTCTGGTACCCCTATAATGCGAATATTGCTCCGTCTGGATTGGTCGCACAGTTCTCTCAATATACTTTCATTCTTAAGAGATCCTTTTTTCTCTCTGCCTCAGCTTCTTTGTATTCCTCTTCTCTAGTTTCTATTTCATTTATCGTCTCCTCCACCATATCTAATCTGTTTTTAATACCCTCCACTGTGCTCTTCAATGACTGGATCTCTGACTGGAGTTCATTCCTGAGTTCTTGAATATATTTTCATACCTCCATGAGCATGTTAATGATTTTTATTTTGAACTCCCTTTCAGGAAGAGTCATGGGGTTGATGTCATTTAAATCTTTCTCAGGAGTTGTATTAATAATTTTACTTTGAACCAGGTTCCTTTGGTGTTTCATATTTGTATATGGCTCCCTCTACTGCCCAGAAGCTCTACTTTCTGGAGCTGTTCAGCCCCTGAAGCAATGTCGGGGGTCTCAGGGGAGTGGTATTGGTGCCTGGGGGGAGGAAAGAGCTTTTTCCTGCTTCCTGACTGCTATGCCTGTCTCCACTGCCTGAACCAGTGGGCTGTGCACACAGGTATAAGCCTCTATGCTTTGCATTTGTAGTTGCCATAGACAGATCTTCCCTCTGACTGGCCTAACACCAGGGTAGGGTTTGCCAGTTTGCGAGCCAGGTGGGGCTGGCCAGAAGAAAGGCACAGTAGGCTGCATATCACAGAGGGTGTCCTTGGAGCTGTGTAGCCAGCCAGGGAGCTGGAGCACCTGAAGATCATGAAAGCTCCCAACCTGGTGGGCAGAGTGCACTGGAACAATTTTGTTTACCTGTCCTTTCTCTTGAGCAGTAGGCTCTGTGCAATCCTTGCCCCTTTAGCAGCCCTCTTGCTAAGGGCTTCTTTGTTAGGAAGTCTCTCAGACTGCCCGCCTTTCTTTTGTCCCAGAGCAGCCGGATATGGATCCCTGCTTTCCACAAGCAGCTTCAATCTCAGTCTCTCCAGGAATTCTGCCTGTCTTAGCTTTCCAACCCCTTAAACATGAGAGTACCATGGAAGCACCAAGAAATGTAGTTTGTGCTCCCAGAGCAGATCTCCAGAGTTAGATATTCAGCAGTCCCAGGCTTCTACTCCCTCCCCGCTCCATTTCTCTTCCTCCCGCTGGTGAGCTGGGGTGAGGGAAGGGCTTGTGTCCTGCTGGGCCACAGCTTTGGTACGTTACCCAGTTCCACAAGGTCTGCTCTTTTCTCCAGGCGTATGCAGTCTGGCACAGTCCTCTTTCCTGTTGCTCTTTCAGGAGTAGTTGTATTAATTATATTTTCATATTATATGTTGTTTTAGGAGGAATCCTCTGTCTCACCTCTCATGTAGCCATCTTTAATCCACTCCTCATCTTTTGTGCATTTGGGTTTTACATTATTAAAAGAAAATCAACATGCTCTTTTTTAAAAAAAATCCTTTATTGGAAAATAAATTGACTGCTTTCCGTTTCCTGTTACCTTAGGATGAGTGGCTCCCCTAGGGTAACTTCATAGGTAATTGAATTTCATATGAAATTTACCAAACAACCAAAGTCTGATGTGCTCTGCAGAACATTTTATATAGTCAAATCCCTACTTGCCTGGAGCTTTCAAACAATGTCACATGAAGAACTAGCATATTGAGGAACAGGAGGCAATCAGAAGTGAATTAGTGAATCAGCAGAATTTATAGGTAAAGCACAACAACAGACCCCAATAGGAACTGTCATCCTCCATAGACTGGCTGAGACCCATCACCTGTATAGTTTGATAAAAGGCCCTTTAAGTCCTTCTTAGATGAGCTTATGACAGGGACATTCACTAGAATTATGACTGATTAAAAAAAATTACCATAAGCCTGAGAAGAGCCAAATGAGGTAAGAGAGAGCAGAGAATGCATTGCAACCAAATATCCCAGTCCCAGTGAGAAATCTGAATCGTTCACTGATCTCTGCTTTCCATTCATTCATTTCTTTTTTACAATAATTAAAAGGGGTATTAAATCTTTCATTCCAATTGTAGAAATCTCATAATTTATCAATAAACAATTATTGAGCACAGACTCCATATAGATTCCAAGGATGCCAAGTGGAATGAGACTTGGTCCCTGTCCTACAAATTTCTTGGGGTAACACACCCTGGTATTTTTAATGGCTAAATTTTACAAAGGTTTTCTAAATACATATCTTTTGTTTCTCTGTTCTTTTAAAAGGTAACTACTCAAACAGAAACAGCAAAGAGAACACTACAAAAATATATGGACTAAACATAACTGCAAACACACCTCTTTTGTAACATGTGACTTAATCAATTTAGACAAATGCCTTTGGTTAGATTTGGGTAACTAAGAATATGCATGGAGAAGCAAATTTTGACTTAGTTTCATCATTAACTAAGTGCTGAAATCTTTTATTCTCTTCTCTTTTCTCTTCTGCCTCTCTCCACAACTTTTCAAAAACTAGCCAAAGTATTCAACCTCCTGACTATTCAAGTTGAAGAGATTTTTGCTCCAGATATTACTGTCTATAAAAATATTATCTCACAGAAAAATTCTCCCTCTCTCAAAGGTAAGGAGGGATCGGTGCATTCATTTTGTATCTTCTCCCAATAAGGTACATGTGCCTCAAGCAGAGACTGTAGCTTATTTATCCTACTATCCTTGGCACCTTATACAACACATGATGCATTAAGAGCTAGTTGGCCATTGATAAATGTTAGCTCAATGAACCACCTGTCAGGTAAAGCAGCCCCACTGAAGCCCCTCACAGCGTAAGTAGCCTGCCATTCATTCACCCCAACTGGTGCTGCAAATGGACTGGCTGACCCGACACAGCTGCGGAGCAGCCGGAGAGCAGCCTGGCCCACAGCAACCACACAGAATCTCCGCCCGGCGGGTGCACAGCTAACTGGGAAGGGCTGTGGGGGCCAGAGCAAGGTCTGGAAGCCACCAACAGGCACCAGACTTGCTGTAGAATGCACCCGGCGTGGCTGCAACCCCCTGCAGTGCTCTAGGCTAGCCTGAGGGAGGCCCTGCCCATGGCAACTCAGGGGATTATCCCAGAGACTGCCTCCCAGTGTGAGGGTAACTGGCACAGGCAGCAGAGAAGGGCAAGGAGAACAACAAGCAGGAAGGGACTTTGTTCTCCCAGCTGACACACGTGTCACCTGCCTGCGACCACTTCTATCACCATGAAAAGACAGAAGAATCTGGTCCAGTCAAAAATCACACAGAAACCCCCAGAGAGAGGGCCTGGTGGGATAGATTTAAACAATCTTCCTGGAAAAGAATTTAGAATAAAAGTCACAACCATGCTGATGGACCTACAGAGAAATATGCAAGAGCTAAGGGATGAAGTCAGGAGGGACATTACAGAAATGAAACAATCAATTGACAGGCTTAAGAGCAGACTGGACGAGGTGCAAGAGACCGTTAATGGAATAGGAATCAGGGAACAGGAATCCAGAGAAGCTGAGGAAGAGAGAGACAAAAGGATCTCTAGGAATGAAAGAATATTAAGAGAACTGTGTGACCAATCCAAACGCAACAATGTTGGCATTACAAGAGTACCAGGAGAAGAAGAGAGAGAAAAAGGGATAGAAAGTGACTTTGAAGACACAACTGCCAAAACTTCCCCAAGCTGGGAAAGGAAATAGTTTCTCAGACTATGGAAGCCCACAGATCTCCCAACACAAGGGACCCAAGGAGGATACCACCAAGACATATAATAATTAAATTGCAAAGATCAAAGACAAGGACAGAGTATAAAGGCAGCCAGAGAGAGAAAAAACATCACCTACAAAGGAAAACCCATCAGGCTATCACCAGACCTCTCAACAGAAAAGTTACAGGCCAGAAGACAATGGCATGATATATTTAATGCAATGAAACAGAGGGCCTTGAACAAAGAACACTGTATCCAGCATGATTATCATTTAAATTTGAGGGAGGGATTTAAAAATTCCCAGACAAGCGAAAGGAGGGGATTTGCCTCCCACAAACCACCTCTACAGGATATTTTTAAGGGAATGCTCTAGATGGAAGCACTCCTAAGGCTAAACAGATGTCACCAGAGAAAATACAATCATAGCAAAGAAAGCAAACCATCCAAATACTAATTAAAGGCAAAAAATAAAATCAACTACCCACAAAAACAGTCAAAGGAAACACAAAAGAGAACAGAATAAAACACTTAACATATAAAGAGCAGAGGAGGAAGAATAAGAAGGGAGAGAAATAAAGACTCATCAGACTGTGCTTATAATAGCTTAACAAGAGAGTTGTTAGACTGTTAGATAGTAAAGAAGCAACCCTTGAACCTTTGGTAACCACGAATCTTAAGCCAGCAATGGCAATAAGTGCATATCTATCGATAATCACCCTAAATTTAAATGGACTGAATGCACCAATCAAAAGATACAGAGTAATAGAATGGATAAAAAGCAAGACCCATCTGTATGCTACTTACAAGAGACTCACTTCAAACCCAAAGATATACACAGACTAAAAGTGAAGGGATGGAAAAAGATATTTTATGCAAACAACAGGAAGAAAAAAGCAGGTGTTGCAGTACTTGTATCAGACAAAATAGACTTCAAAACAAAGAAAGTAACAAGAGATTAAGAAGGACATTACATAATGATAAAGGGGTCAGTCCAACAAGAGGATATAACCATTATAAATATCTATGCACCCAACACAGGAGCACCGATACATGTGAAACAAATACTAACAGAATTGAAGGAGGAAATAGACAAAAATGCATTCATTTTAGGAGACTTCAGCACACCACTCACTCCAAAGGACAGATCAACCAGACAGAAAATAAGTAAAGACACAGAGGCACTGAACAACACACTAGAACAGATGGACCTAACAGACATCTACAGAACTCTACACCCAAAAGCAGCAGGATACACATTCTTCTCAAGTGCACATGGAACATTCTCCAGAATAGACCACATACTAGGCCACAAAAAGAACCTCAGTAAATTCAAAAATATTGAAATTCTACCAACCAACTTCTCAGATCACAAAGGTATAAAACTAGAAATAAATTGTACAAAGAAAACAAAAAAGCTCAAAACACATGGAGGGTTAGCAACATGCTTCTAAATAATCAATGGATCAATGACCAAATTAAAACAGAGATCAAACAATATATGGAGACAAATGACAACAAGAGCACAAAGCCCCAACTTCTGTGGGACACAGCAAAGGCAGTTCTAAGAGGAACGTATAATGTAATCCAGGCCTATTTAAATAAGGAAGAACAATCCCAAATGAATAGTCTAAAGTCACAATTATTGAAATTGGAAAAAGAAGAACAAATGAGGCCCAAAGTCACCAGAAGGAGGGACATAATAAAGATCAGAGAAGAAATAAAACACAGAAGAATGAAACAATAGAAAAAATCAATGAAACCAAGAGCTGGTTCTTTGAAAAAATAAACAAAATAGATAAACCCCTAGCCAGACTCATTAAGAGAAAGAGAATCTACACACATAAATAGAATCAGAAATGTGAAAGGAAAATACATGATAGACCCCACAGAAATACAAAGATTTATTAGAGAATACTATGAAAATCTATATGCTAACAAGGTGGAAAACCTAGAAGAAATGGACAACTTCTTAGAAAAATACAACCTTTCAAGACTGACCAAGGAGGAAACAGAAAACCTAAACAGACCAATTATGAGCAACGAAATTGAATCAGTAATCAGAAAACTACCCAGGAACAAAACCCCCGGGCCAGATGGCTTCACTGCTGAATTTTATCAGACATATAGAGAAGAAATAATACCCATGAGGAGGGAACACTTTCAAACTCATTCTATGAAGCCAGCATCACTCTAATACCAAAACCAGGCAAAGACCCCACAAAAAAAGAAAATTACAGACAAATATCCCTGATGAACATAGATGCAAAAATACTCAACAAAATATTAGCAAACCGAATTCAAAAGTACATCAAGAGGATCATACACCAAGATCAAATGGGATTCATCTCAGGGATGCAAGGATGGTATAACATTGGAAAATCCATCAACATCATCCACCACATCAACAAAAAGGACAAAAACCACATGATCATCTCCATAGATGCTGAAAAAGCATTTGACAAAATTCTACATCCATTCATTATAAAAACTCATAACAAATTGGGTACAGAGGGCAAGTACCTCAAAATAATAAAGGCCATATATGACAAACCCACAACCAACATCATACTTAACAGCAAGAAGCTGAAAGCTTTTCACCTAAGATCAGAACAAGACAGGGATGCCCACTTTCCCCACTGTTATTCAACATAGTACTGGAGGTCCTAGCCATGGTAATCAGAGAAAACAAAGAAATACAAGGCATCCAGATTGGTAAAGAAGAAGTCAAATTATCACTATTTGCAGATGACATGATATTGTACATAAAAAACCCTAAAGACTCCACTCAAAAACTACTAGAACTAATATCTGAATTCAGCAAAGTTGCAGGATACAATATCAGTACAAAGAAATCTGTTGCTTTCCTATACACTATCGATGATCTAACAGAAAGAGAAATTAGAAAAACAATTACATTCACAATTGAATCAAAAAGAATAAAATACCTAGGAATAAACCTAATGAAGGAAGTGAAAGTCCTATACCCTGAAAACTACAAGACACTCCTAAGAGAAATTAAAGAGAACACTAACAAATGAAAATTCATCCCATGCTCTTGGCTAGGAAGAATAAATATTGTCAAAATGGCTATACTACATATAGCAATCTACAGATTCAATGCAATCCCTATCAAAATACCTACAGCATTCTTCAACAAACTGGAACAAATAGTTCTAAAATTCATATGGAACCACAAAAGACTCCAAATAGCCAAAGCAGTCCTGAGAAGGAAGAATAAAATGGGGGGAATTACACTCCCTGATTTCAATCTCTACTACAAAGCCACAGTAATCAAGACAATTTAGTACGGGCACAAGAACAGACCCACAGACCAGTGGAACAGAATAGAGAGACCAGATATTAAACCAAACATATACCATCAATTAATATATGATAAAGGAGCCATGGATATACAGTGGGGAAATGACAGCCTTTCCAACAGCTGGTGTTGGCCAAACTGGACAGCTACATGTAATAGAATGAAACTGGATCATTGTCTAACCCCATACACAAAAGTAAATTCAAAATGGATCAAAGACCTGAATGTAAGTCATGAAACCATAAAACTGTTAGAAAAACACATAGGCAAAATCTCTTGGACATAAACATGAGCAACTTCTTCATGAACACATCTCTCCGGGCAAGGGAAACAAAAGCAAAAATGAACAAGTGGGACTATATCAAGATGAAAAGCTTCTGTACAGCAAATGACACCATCAGTAGAACAAAAAGACATACTACAGTATGGGAGAATATATTCATAAATGACATATCCAATAAGGGGTTGACATCCAAAATACATAAAGAGCTCACACACCTCAACAAACAAAAAGCAAATAATCCAATTAAAACATGTGCAGAGGGTCTGAACAGACACTTCTCCAAAGAAATTCAGATGGCGAACAGGCACATGAAAAGATGCTCCACATCGCTAATCATCAGAGAAATGCAAATTAAAACCACGATGAGATATCACCTCACACCAGTAAGGATGGCCAACATCCAAAACACAAACAACAAATGTTGGCGAAGATGTGGAGAAAGGGGAGCCCTCCTACACTGCTGGTGGGAATGCAAATTAGTTCAACCATTGTGGACAGCAGTATGGAGGTTCTCAAAAAACTCAAAATAGAAATACCGTTTGACCCAGGAATTCCACTCCTAGGAATTTACCCTATGAATGCAGCAGCCCAATTTGAAAAAGACATATGCACCCCTATGTTTATCGCAGCATTATTTACAATAACCACGATCTGGAAGCAACCTAAGTGTCCATCAGTAGATGAATGGATAAAGAAGATGTGGTACAAAGACACAATGGAATATTATTCAGCCATAAGAAGAAAACAAATCCATACATTTGCAACAACATGGATGGAGCTAGAGGGTATTATGCTCAGTGAAATAAGCCAGGTGAGAAAGACAAGTATCAAATGATTTCATTCATATGTGGAATATAAGAACAAAGAAAAAAACTGAAGGAACAAAACAGCAGCAGACTCACAGAACCCAAGAACAGACTAACAGTTACCAAAGGGAAAGGGACTGGGGAAGATGGGTGGGACGGAGGGATAAGAGGGTAAATGGGGCATTACGATTAGCAGACATAACGGGGGGGGGGGCACGAGGAGGGCTGTACAACTCAGAGAAGACAAGTAGTGATTCTATAGCATCTCACTACGCTGATGGACAGTGACTGTAATAGGGTTGGTGGGGGGGACCTGATGAAGGAGTAGTTTAATAACCATAATATTGCACATGTAATTGTAGATTAAGGATACCAAAATAAAAATAAAACAGCACAGTAGAGGGGATTCAGCTGGGACTGAGCTCAGGCTGCCTGATTATCATGGCTATTCAGCAATTCAAAGAGTGCAAAGGAAATGTAGGCGCTCATCTAGTCCAGGAGAGAGGCATCTCCCCTACTGAAATTACTTCAGGCTACATAATTTCTGAACTACAGTGCTCTAAAAAGAGATTTCAGTCCCTGGCAAATATTCCCTGGGCCTCTGCTACGTCTCAGACACTGCACTGTATACAAATGAGTAAGACCTCAGACACTCACGGTCTACTCCAAATGTTGGCAAATGTTTTCTGTAGAGTCAGATAGTAAGTGTTTTAGGCTTTGAAGGCCATATGCTGTCTGTGGCAATCTCTCACCTTTGTGCGTAGTGCAAAAGCAGACTTAAAAAATCTGTAACCTATTGAACATGGCTGTGTTCAAATAAAGCTTTATTTACAAAAACTGGCAGCTGGCCAGGTTGGATCCACAGGATATAGTTTGTCAGTTCCTGGTCAAATCCAGGGATCAGGTACATTTTTTCTAAAAATGCAACACAGTGAGATCTGTGTTTGTGCAAGTGTCTCCTTGTATTTGTATAACATTTCAGAATATTTCATGTATGATGACTCAAAATTTAATCCTCGTGCCAACTCTTAGTAATGAGTAGGTCTTAATTGTTCTCACTTTACATGTGAGAAAACCAAGTAAAGTAAAGAACTCTGAGTCATCACACAGCTAGGGGTGGAGCTAAGATCTGAGCTTCTGCCTAACAGGTAGTGATTACTATGTGTTCACCAAAACTCATTTCCTCCTCCCCCAGGGCACATTCCAGATCACACTTCCCAGACTCCTGGGCAGTTAGGCATTGCTAAGTGCTTGGGTCTAGCTAGAAGAATGGAGGCCTTGCCTATTAAAACTCCCTCATAAAAATCTCCTCATATGATTCTCTATTTTCTCTTCCCCTTTCATTTGGCTGCAAAGAAGCCTAGTAACTTTTGAGGTATATAAGACACACCTAGGGTAACTTGTGAGTCATACGTTGACAACAGCAGAACCATAAAACAAGGAGCCTGAGTGCCTGAATCACCACCTGGAAGAGAGTTCCTCAAATGGGAGCCCCTGCATTCGACTGTGAAAGCAGTAAGAAACCTGTATTAGGCCCCTAGGACCCAGAGCATTATGTGTTAAAGCAGCTAGCATTACCTCGACCAATACATCCCGTGTCCAGGTCAAGTGTAGTTTGCAATCAACTATAACGGACAAAGAAGATGAGTTTCCCAGGCTAATGAGGCAGAAAAGACCTTATTTTAGACAGGGGTATATCAGGAAAAGCAAAGGGTACCTTCAAGAAAGAACACATTGTTCTGAATGGTTAGGTAGTCAAGTAGCAAAGGAGTGAAAGGGGAGGCAGCAAAGATAAGCATTGGGAAAGGACTTGTGTATGGCCTAAAGCAAAAGGACTCAAGAGACGGCCATTAGACCTGCCTTTAGAGTGGCAACCAGAGGAAGAGGAGGCGGGGGCAGTGAGACCAACTCAAGGGTCTCTGAATAGCATGGCCTAGTCAGAGCAGAGCTGTGGGCCAGTAAAAGATTATTTATATAACTCAATTTTTAAGTAGATTTGATTTGTTCTGATTATAAATATAATATATGCTAATTGTGAATGTATAAAGAAAAAAATAAACCATACCTAATCCCATATCAAAGATAACTGTTATTACTATTTTGAGGCATAGATTTTTCAGTTTATTTTACCTTTTTGATGTGCATACATTTAGGCATTTAGGAAAACGGGAATATATTTTTCCACTGACTATAATCTTGGGCACCTTCTCAAGTCAATTAACATAGAACTTCTGGGAATATATTTTTCCATTGACTATAATCATGGGCACCTTCTCAAGTCAATTAACATAGATCTTCACAACATTGTGAGTAACTGCATTGTCCCCACGGTAGAGATGTGCTATCATTTGTAAAAATCAGTTACTTACTAGTGAACATTTAGGCTGTTCCACTTTTCTTGCTATCACAAAAAAAAAAAAAAATACTGCGCTCCTATCACTATATCTCTGCACAAACGTGCAAGTATTTTTATAGGACTAGTTTCTGGAAGTAAAGTTTCTAAAACTAAGGGTTTGTCTACTGCCAAACTACCCTCCAGAAATACTAACTCAGGTTTCCCACAAGCAGTGTATAAAATATCCATTTCACACACCTCTGTTAACACTGTATATCATCTTTTATTATCCTTTGCCAAACAGGTATGGCAAAAAACTCTCATTCTTTTAACTGAGTTTGCAAAAATTAACAATGTTTTAATCCTCTTTCTTGTATTGTTAAAATAGCTCATTTGATCTGCAGAAGATCTAACATTTAGAAGTTACCTTTAGTGAGGTAACAACATGCTATACGTCTAAGTAACTAGAAGCACAGCTTTTGGATTTGAAAGACTTAGCATGAAAGAAATTACACAAATGATCAAATGTTAGTTCTTCCCGGGGAATACTGAATATTGTTGGTAAACTGTGATTATCAGAATTGAGTGCATAATCCGTTTCTGTATCTAAATAAGTTGTTTTACTAATTAAAATCAACTAAGGATTTAACTTTTTGCTTTCTTTGGTTTTTCTTTCACACCTTTATCATATGCTTGACTTATTTTTGGTTTTAATTGTAGAGTAGCTAGGTGAAAGGGTAAGTCCACAAGGATGAGAGGGAAAATACAAATAGAAAACTGATACAGGTTGAGAGAAAGGAAGCAATGGGACACAGAGGACATGCGTGTGTGGAACACAGATACTAAGATGAGCAGGCACGGTCAGGAGAAGGCCGGGACATGTGCTGAAGGCCTACGCACTAAGCACTGGGCAGGATTACACATGCCAGCCCCCGTTTAATCCTCACAACTCTTTAAAATACAGAATCTCTGTTTTTAAAATGAGTGCCAGAGAAACGGACCCAGGTGGTTACCTAAAAATCTAGGCTTATAACTCAACTTTGGGTTGTCTTTTGCTGTCATTTTATTCCAAACCCCATATTCTCCTCAACTATACCAAAGCACTGGAAAAATCCGGTGCTCTACCTGCCTCCAGTGTTTCTCTTCTCTCATTGGAGGTTACAAAAAAAAAAAAATGATAAAGTAAAAAAGAATAGCATGTGAGAAAGGGGGAAGGTCCCAGCCATATAAATAAAAAAAAAGAAAAGAAGCAATGTATTGAGTAAATGAAAGGCTGAGGAAAGGAGCGTAAACTAAGAATTGTGTCGGAGACAAGAACAAATGAGTACAGGATAAAGAAGTAGCACAATAAAACAGTGCATTAAAAAATACACATTAGTCAAAGAAATAAAAACAAATAGAAAAATAATACCTAGAAATCACACAATTATAAACCTGGATGATTTAACCAAGAACCAATATGTCCAGCCTCTTAACCTTGACCTGTTCCTAACGGAACCCATTTCCCATTCTGTCACTATTCATTATCCTATACCAATTTCCCCACCACCCTTTTTCAGCGCAGTGACCAAAACTGAGCTCTCTTCCAGCAGGGTCATATCCACCTATTTTGTGATGACAAAGATCATGTTACCCAAGACCTGCTGACGCTGTCTGCACTGAGAGCTGACAATGTCAGAACTTCATCAGTTTGTTGCTTTGCACAATCCTCGGGGCTTCTGCCAGGACTGCCAATATTTGTGCTGCTCGGGTTTTGTTCTTAAAGACACTTCTCTGGGATTTGAGTAAGAAAATACATGGAAAGCATCTCAGAAAGGTCCACAATACCAAGGGTGAGCAACTGCTGCATGTCTTAGGCCTGATGCATGTCAGAGCCAGAGCATTACCAACTACTGGTTCTTATCTTCATGGACTTGCATGTGGCTTTATAAATCAAATGCGTTCTAAGTTTATTTCTCTGAAAAGACAAAAGGAAATGAGAAAACTAGGGCAAGGACGTTTCAAAACAAAAAGGAAGACTTCGTGGAGGAGATATCGCAAGACACCAGTGGGAACTGAAACACAGCAGAAGGAACACTATATTCTTTATTAGTTTTATTCTTCTTTGCCCCTTTGTGTGTACCTTGCTTCCATCCACCATTCTTCAGGAAAAGAGGAAATTTGAGCCAGAAAAAAGTAAACAGCAAGAGAATATGAAATAAAGTTCAGAATGACTATTTACCATGACCAAATGAGAGGACTGCCAGCCACATTCATTAAATAAGATTAAAATTAAATGGTAAGTAAGAATTTGAGACATGGTCCCTCTCCCTTCCACTGCCACCAAATTTGGTGTATTTTTGTTTATTGCACTCCCCATTCCTGTCTTCTCTCACTTTCCTAGTTCTTTCTGGTCTTTTCATTTTTCAAAACATCAGTGAAACCTGAGAAAAGGAATGAGTAAATTTTCTAAACACAAAAATGAGAGAATAAGGAAAGTATAAAATAATTTAAATTAGCCTTAAAAACCTCAACATCAGGATAATGCTCATTGGATGAGAGGCATTTAATTACTAAGTATAGATTAGGTCCTATTTCATGTTCATTCTGGGGCTCAACAAGTTGGCTCAGGAAGGTGGGTTATGGAATGGCCCACACAGTTTATGTATTTTTGTTCTCCTTGTTAAGCACATAAAAACTGAATTCCCTGGGAGACCTGCTGTGACTCCTTTCTGTATGTGTGCACGCACATACACACTCTGGGAAGCACGCAACTCCACGTGCCAAAAACATCTACCACGTTATCTGAGGAGTGAGAAAGGCAAGCTTCATCCAATACTTAATATACTTAATACTTAATATACTTAATATACATCCAATACTTAATATACTTCATCCAATACTTCATCCAATACTTCATCCAATACTTAATACTTAATACTACATCCAATACTTAATAAAAAGTCAGTACTGCTTTTTTAACAGTCATCAAGTATAACTTTGGATATTCAAAATAGAGAATAAAAGGCAAATGATAATGAAGGGAAAAAAATGTACCAAGAGGAACTATACAAGAGAGAGAGAAAATAATTGCCCTTTAGAGCTCTCTTATTTCTTCCCTTCTTTTCTCCTGATTTCGTATCTGCATTGGAGCGGGTGGTCTCAGACCTCTGCTTGTATATTCTCTCAAATTTTATCTTTTCACACCCTCCTTGGAAAAACAGTCAATAGTGACATTGATTTTAAAGAGAAGCAAGAAGCAACAGGTCACTGGATTAGATGAAAACCTTATGTTACACACATCTACAGCCATGACTTATTCTTTAAACAGATCAATAGAAACAATCATTCAACTTTCTTCAAAGACAGCACTGAAGTAACTCAAGCTCGCTCATGGTAGCTTCTGTTTCGCTGACAAGTAAATAGAGACAGTAATGAATCATTTGTCAGAACCTCAATGACTAGGGTTCATGGCCTTGATATGCCTGAGCTAATTTCTCAAGCAGACGGCAGGACCCTTTACCTTTGGCTTGTTGCATCAATCCTTCACAGCACTTTTTTTCCTTTAAGTACCACTTTTATATAATCATTCCCTCCAAAGCTTATTATCTTCTCCCTTTCTTCATTAGATTCAGCCCAAACTCTCCAGAGGGACGTTAAAAACCTTGCGTAATCTGGTTCCACCCTAACCATTCTTACCCCCCACTGCTACCCCACACCAAGCCCTGTGGGCTCTCCCGCACCCACTCCTCTGTTTCTCCTTCCAGACACACTCATTTGCAAGTCCATTTACTCAAGGGAAAGTCAGGCCAACCTGTCAGCTGCAGAAAGGCATATGCAGAAAGCAGAAGCTAAGTTGAAATGTCTTTATAGAGATGATAGGGGGTTTGGTTTTTTTTTAATACAGAGAAGGCAGTGAATTGAGTTCTGCTTTATGTATCTTAGTACCTCCAATAAAGTAACAATAGCATTAAGCAAGGGAACGTGGCTGCAAGTCTAGGCTCCAAAGTCAGTCAGCCAACAGGATTCAAATGTCAGCTCTACCAATTACAGAATGACCTAAGAAAGTGGTTTTTCTCTCCTCTCCCTGAGCCTCAGGTTCCTCATCCCAAAAATAGAGATAACTATACTCACCTCATTGAGTTATGATGAAGATTGCTAATTGTCTAAATTATTGGGGCTCAGGTTTTTTTTTAATAAGCTTGATGCTACCATCTGATACAGAAATCTCAAGAATCTTTCCTTTTCCTCAGATACCATCTTCTGAAGCAATATCCTTACTTAAGATTGACTTGGATGATTACTTGGTTCTGATGCAATTTTATGTGGTCATAGCACATAAACTTTGCTTATTGATATTAAACTTTTAAAAACAACCTATGATCAAAACACGGAAGGAGGAATTATAAGTACACAAAAAGAGTGGGAAAATTACATATGACAGGATTTAGGAGGGGTAAGTGCTTGGTAAGGCGAGTGCTGTGGTCGCCAGGTGGAGTATTTCTATTTGGCAGAGCGAGAAGCAAAAATGTAAGCAAATTACTAAAGGTCCAAAGGCAGCCGACCAGCGGGATGGCTGAGAAAGGGAGGGGGGGGTGTAAGTGGGTCGATTCTTCACCCACCACAGAAGAGTATCAATAGATAATATCAAAAATTGAAACACCAGTGGTAGCAGTATAAGTGCATCATTTAGAGATATCAAAATACCACTAAAATCCTACAAAAGGAATTAAAAGTGGCTTATTTCGCAAAGAGGTGAGGAGAGCTGAAAGAGGGAATTGTGCTTTTTGTTCTAGTTCTTCTATACCTACTGGACTTAAAATTTTCAACTGTTTTTAAAAGGAAATGTAACTGAAAAATAAACTAATCACAACACCAACTAAAACCACAAAAATAAAGCTAGTAAGAAATGTGCACATCTTACAGCAAGAAAACTCTAGATCTTTGCTAATATAAAGGAAGACCTCAAATATGGTGAATTCTACTATGTTCCTGAAAGGGAGGACTCTGTCTTAAAGTTAGTGCTTCTCAGTTATTCTACAAATTCAGTGCAATTCCAATCAAAAATCCCTACTTAGGGGACTAGATTACTTTTGGGACTAGACAGGCTATTTCTAAAGTCTATCTAGACCAGAAAATACATGAAAAAAGCCAAACAGTTATGAATAAGAACAACGATGGAGAACTTGCCCTAACAATCTAGTTCTGAACCTACAGATCTCTGGAACAGAATAAAGTATACAGTATCATGGGCTTCATCTTTTCATTACAGGGAAATAGCTGTTTTTAGCAAAGTGAAATACCAAGAAATGGCCAGGGACCTCTCTACTTTAATGTTATATTTGGACCGATGATGCGAGCAACATGACAATATTTCAACAAATGTCCCGTAACCTAAAAAAGGCTGAGTTGGGATTCTCTGAGCTTCCTGTGGAAATAATTTTTGTTCTCTGTAAAAGAAAAAGAAATACTTATAACTAAGCACAATTCTGTCTAATATAGAAGACGTCCCAAATTTAGAGCAGAAATGTTTTATTTCATATCAGGTAATCACCTACTTGCAGCTTATTTACCCCAACTACAAAACAGTGACTGGATTAAAAAGTATATGCCAAGGAAAAAGTATGTGAATTCTAGGGTAGCTTCGATCAGGGGCAAATGTGGACTTGAGAGTGCAATGTTTTCTCATGAAAGATCTATGTCTGCTAAGAAACTTGAGTGGGGACTATTGTATTTCACCTATTTATTGCAAGAGTCTTCTGGTCTCCTGTGTTCCAGCCTCACCTCTCCCCTCAATTTGTAAACCATTGCCAGAGAGATCTTTCTAAAATTCGAATCGGATTCATCTTTCTCCATCTTAAAGCCTTCTGCTTTTCGGGAAAGGGGAGGTGATAATCTCCACATTTCTTAATCTGGATTATATGAGGTCTTTATGAAGACAACTGGCCCTTGACTACTTCTTCATCTTCAATCCTTGCTTATCCATCTACTGTAATCCTTCTTATTCAAGGCTCATTTCAAATGTCATCACTAGAAATCCTTTGCTGACTTCTCCACATTCACGGTGCCACCAGAATGCTTCTCTGTCACAGTGCCACTATAACTCGTGATATAAGCCTGCCTTCACCCTGTATCACGCGTCATTGACAAGGAGGTTAATGCTTCTTCTCATCTTCATAGCCCCAACCAACAACTTGTATATAAAGCATTCAATGTCATCTTTGATTGCACCACTAGCAGCAAAGGATTCCACAAGCAACTCTCAATTTTCCCCTCCCTAAAAATGGCCTTGGACAAATAATTAATAAATGGCACAAGAGAAATCACAAGTATCTAAATGTTCAGCACCTCCAAAATGCAAAAATCTGTGTAACTGAGAAGAGTTACTGATCTGGAAACCGGAGGACTGATTCCAGCCACAGGTCTACTCCACATGTCTTGGAGAAAATTTTACAGCCTTTTTTCTCTCCTTAAAAAAGAGCAAAATTGCTATGGCTTCTTCCTCATCTAGGAATCTAGGACTTACTCCTACACTGACATCATGTGTGTATCAGCCCCCTCCATAGGCATGCCTACACGCCGCGCACACTGCTGGCACGTCGCTCACACTAAGCCAAGAGGAAAATCAGTAGCAGAGCTACCACAGTTCCAGGTCAAAGTGTTTTTTATTTGCATTCCAAAATAAATATAATGGCTTTCAGTTAAAGTAAAGGAAATGTGCATTATCCTTATTTCTATGATCATATCCTTTTACATTTCTGTAGCCCTTTTCCATCTCCCAAATGCTTTCAGAGACATTATACCAGTAATTCTTACAGCAACCTTGCAAAGACAGCAAGAAAATAGTTTTATCTCTAGTTACTAAAAAGGAAGTTGAGGTTCACAGACATAACAAGATTATGAAAATACTTGCCTTACAAGCCTGAATCTTGCACTGACTTCTGTTTTCATGCTGCAATTCAAGTCCCCTACATAGGGTTGTTTTAAGAATCACTGAGATGACTCTCTAACTCAGATGTTTAGTATATCACACTCAATTTTGAGGCCAGTGATCGTAATCATAATTTCCTAAGTATATGTATAAATACAAGACGTAGGAGCAAACATGAGTTTTATACTTCATATATTTAATACACAATTTAAGACTAAGGATATACCATCAAAACGCAGGTTTCTTCTCTTGGTTCTGAATAAATATTTTTCAACTTTGTATTCCCATCAACTGAAACCACTTCCACTTACATTACTGTTTCATACAAATTTAGAATCTATTAATTTCACACACTTTGAAATAGAATTCATCTGTATAATTTAAGATGTTCCACTTAAAACTGATCTGGAATTCAGAAAAAATTTATTTAAAATAGTCTTGCTACCCACTAAGATAAATTTCATACCAAGATGTATAGCCAGTAAATTTTTCACTCAGCAAAATGAATTATTAAAATAGAGAACTGAAAATATGTTAAGTATGAGATATGTGCTTATTTTAAAAAATCTCTAGTAATACTATCTGTACAGGAAGACATCTACCTTGAAACAAGACATCTTACATTTGTCAACATTAAAAGCTTGTATGACTAAAAATTGCATTCAGATTTTCACAATGAGTAAGAATTAAAGTATAATTTTAAGTTTGAAGATTATTTTATATGGTAAAGGTGACTTCTGTCACTTTCAACACTACTTACATGACGTATATTATGCAAGACAATCCTGAGAGCATGCTATGCAATTCAATTTATTCCTACATTTGGCATACAAAAGAGTTTCTGACATATTAAAAGACAAAACTTTAAATGGAAAATCTTTTTGACAAACTGCATATTGAGTTAACCAAACCCTGCCCTATTTTTGTTAAAAGGTCCTTCCCGAGGCTTAGAAAATTCAATTATACTCAGGAAGTGTCAACCATGGTCTAATTTATATTTTGAATAAAAAGGAAGCATCAATGCTGCTACAGTGAACATGGCACATCGAAGTCGATACTGTAAAGTAGCAACAATCTTAAGACAGGCTCTCAGATGGAGCACTGACACGATGAAGTTATATTTGAGTGGACACACATGAATAATCTGAAATAACATACGTATCTCAGTTTGAAGACAGCTTTAGAAGCCATTTCTTGACATATCATTTATTTGTCTAACCACACAGGAACATTTCTTACAATACAAGAACAATCCCCATATATTTTAAATTCCTGATCTCCCTAACTCATACTTTCAAGTGTTTCTCTCATGCTAATGGACCTGACAGGCTCTAAAAACATGATACATGGATTCTGCCTCCATTTTATCTATGCTAAATAGTTATACCACTTCATTTTACAAAGCTAATTATTTTCACTATACAATCTTTAATTGATACAAACTGGGAATCATTCTGTCCATTTTATTGTAGAAAGTTAAAATATACCTTTATTCATCATTATTCAAACTGAATAAGACTTGACAAGGTTCAAATTAAAACTCACAGTAAGTGTCAGACAAATGAAATTTTTAAGCAAGTCTGTATCCTTGACTTGTAGCCTAAGAATATAAATGGTTTTGTCACTGACCATTTTATTTTAATAATGCACTTCCAATTCATTAGCATATAAACTCTACCATTACAAAAGTACACATTTGCAAGAAAAAACAGCCCCACTTTGTTACCATTTCATCTCATATTGAAATATCTCAAACATATTGTCAAGAATTCAAATGAATCTTTAAACTTAACTAAACATGAAATAAAATAAGAAATGTATACCATCTTTTTCTAGGACCATTACACTTACCTTAAAATTAGTAGTATGACTCTTACCTTTTTCTGGACTTAAGTTTTTGTACACTTCAAGGTCTGCCATTAAATTTTATATTGTTACACATTATTAGCAAGAGCAGTAAAATTTCTAAAGGCAAAGCCTTTGCCTGATATACATCTCAAAAAAATGAAAAGAAAAAAGGCAAAAAAATCTTTAGCAGCCCCCAAGACCATGGCTCATGCAGCCCCATATGGCATGATGAGATCTTCACAATTCAGCCTTTACAGTGTGGAGAAAACAAATCCATGAGATATGATTATAGAACTTTGTCCCAAAGTGCAAAGCACAGGCAGACAAGAGCACTGGAAGCATCTGCTCAGGGCTGCCGCTATTGTAGGAATGCAGGCGCTGTGGCTACTCTGGGTATGAGACATGCATGCTTAGCACAGTGCTTAAAGCCCTCAAGGCATTATGCACATTTAATATCTGGGAAGTGGAGGTCTTTAACCATCAAAGAAACCCTCCTCACCTACAGAGGCCACTGAGAAACACTGATTGCCACGGTAGTGACGCAGGCTGAATGCAGAGAATGAACATGCACACACACAGACACACACACAGACACATGCACTCCCGAAAGCAAACATCACTCCATTTGAGGCAAAAACAATCCATTAAAACATAAGCCACGGGTAGTCCTTTACTCAGTACACTTCTGTGCTGATCAGGTTAGGCACGTATTAACTGAGAGTATTGAAGCATTTCCTTGATTTTTGTCCTGATTTCACAAACATAGCAGTGATCACAGAAAAGACTGGAATGTTTCCAACTTAGAATGAATGAGATTTCAGTTTCAAAACGCAGGAAGTGAGGGCTACTTCTCAGGTAAAATCACAGCCTTATAGGCAAGGTAAGCAATATGAATGGGTCTGAAAAAAAAACAGTGTTTAGTGAATAAGCAAGCACATTATTAGACTACAGTTTTCCCAAAAGTATATGCCAGCGTTATTTGCATGCTCTAATCAACTTCTTTTATAGAAGATAAGTAGACAGACCAAGAGGAAGATTTTCACAAGCAAGTAACTGTGGTCTTCAGCTAAGAGTCGTAACTAGGTCACTCCGACCTAAGCATCAACTCCCCTAATCCCTGAATTCTCTAATATCAACCCTCTTGCCATTTTCTTCTCCCCAGCTTCAGCTGCAGCCCCCGAGACTCCCAGCACCTCCCAGTAGGTACATGCCAACATCAACTCTGCTCCATTTTCCATCGGGACCACCCAGCACAGCCTGCCAACCTACCCAGGTTTTCTCAGTTGTCAAGTCTACCCCAATTCCCATTCATATGTTTCCCAAGTGGAATACCCCTGAGGCAATTTGCAAACCCCACCATTTACTCTTAAATACTCTCAAGAAATTTAAATTCCAAAGGTGTGATGGGAGGTACACAAACAGAATATCCTTCTTGCAAGATTGTCTCTAACATACATATATGTACACAACTACACAAAATAGCAGTTAAGAGGTTAGGAACTCACCTGCCTGCATTCAAATCATGCTTGTGCATCAACTGTGTGTGTGACCTTGGGCAAGTTAAATTCTCTGCTCCTTTGTTTCCTCATTTGTGCAGTGGGTGTAAGAGTTTCCACTTCAAAGTGTTCTTGCAAGAATTAATTTAATACACATAAAGTGGTCAAAACCACGATTATTTTATATTACCATTATTACACTGCCATTATCAGTTTTGAAATCCTTTACATCAACCCAGAAAGGCAGTGGACTTCATTGTTTAAATCTGAACTAATCAGTACTTTGAACACAGAGTGGCACCCCAAAACGTGAGGTATCTCAGAACTACCCACCTGTTAAATTATTCAAATGATTAATACTCTCAGATAACCCTACACATAAAGGCAACAGTGTCCCCATAACACAAAATTGGTGCCAAGTGATGGATTTCTAGTTCTTTTAACTTCCTAGAATCAAAAATACCCAAAAAGCAAAAATGATTTTGGTGTAAATTTCCCACTCAATCCAGAAAAAGATGGAAATGAAAGTTTGGAAAACCTCCCCTCCCCTTTCCCCTCAAAGATCCCGGTCCATGTCATTGGGATGGCGACAGGAAGAAGGGCTGGGAGAGTGGAGGGGAGCAAACGGCAGCTCACGCTCCTCGTGCACAGGGGGACCCTCCTTCCAGGTGCTTCGCCCACCTCGTCCTGAAAGCTCCCCCAGGCTCCTCCCTGAGAAGGCTGGCATGAGGGTCTGATATGGAGCCCGATGCTGCAGTGATGGGCACTGCCTCAGATTCATGCTGAATGGGGCACCTTCAAAGGCCAAGCCACTCACCCAGGGCGAGCACAGAGCAGCTCCATAGGGCAGGTGGGTGGGCCTTTAAAGAGCAGGCATGGCCCATGAGTATGCACTGCACTATCAAAGAACATTCAAGAGTTTTCAGAGCCCAGTGCACCTATACTAAGGCTGACAGAGGTACTGGAGGAGTAACGCATGGCCCCTGACTACGGCCCCAGGATTTTGCCAACAGAACATCACATATAATGTCAAGTCCAGGCTGACAGACTTTGGTGGGCAGTGATGGCGCTCTGACAGGTTACCTCAACAATACCACAGCTTCAGAATCCTTAACTTCTTACATGAAACCCTCATTTGAAAAGATTGGGCTTTTCCAGATTAGTTCTAGCATGGGACTTGGTATATATATTACATATCTTAGAAACCCTCATTAGCTTTCTCCAGTTTTAAGTTAGACCTAATATGGAACTATCTTTCCAAACAGGTGAAATATAGAGAACAGTGCCTCCAAGTTCAGCTTCTAAATTTACAGGTAAAGGACATTAAGCTATCTGACAGCATTTCCTCACCTCTCACACCTGACTTCTACTTCTGATTTCTTAAAGAAGTATCACAGAGTAAGGTTACAGGGCTTCCAAGTCAGATGGAGGGAAGTCTAAGCCTCAGCTTTCTCCTTTGCTCACTGCATGATCATGGGAAGTTATGAGTAGGTGGCCAGATAAAATAGGATGCCCAGCTAAATTTGAATTTCAGATAAACAACAAACATTTTTAGTTTAAGTATGTCCCATGCAATTTTCCTGTATTTTTATTTGTTAAATCTGACAACCCAAACAAGGGAACCTCTTCAAGGCAGTACCCCCCTCATCAGGTGTGTCTGAGGAGTAAGTGAGCTAGTAGACACCAAGAGACAGCGCAGTGCCTGAACAAGTAAGTACTTAATAGCTAGGAGTGAATGGCCACTCCAGTCACCTGTTTAACAGAACTTCATTTAACTGAGTCTCCCACTGAAGAGGTTCTATGCTTTACCCTCCCCACACACACCTCCATCTCACCAGTCAAGTAACTTTGAATCAAGACCAACTCAGGGCAAAAAATCATGGCATGTTTCTGCCCCAAAACTCCTAGGTCCAGTTAGAACCTACTGTCACAAACATGGCAGCTATGTCACTTCATGAGACAATGTTTATTAAAGCTACCATTTTACCAAACACCACACTATACAAACATTACTTTCTCTAGTCTTCGTGAAAATTCTGTATGGAGATATATGAGGACACATATTTTAAAGGTAAGGAAACAGATTCAAGTTGGACAAGATATCCAAGCTTACACATCCGTGCTAGAACTAGAATCCAGACCAAGTCAAATCCCAGCTGCCCTTCCCACCCATTCTTCCCCCTGGCTCCATGCTTCAGGTCATGGGAACCGTCTGCAAGATTTCAGGCCTAACTGCAGAATTCCTCACTTTTCCTAGTTAGAGGCTATTCCCACACAATACCAGAAACTGTTAGTGCCTCTGGCATAGGAACACAGAGATACTTAATAAGAAAAACAGTCTGCAAAACTGTAATCCCAAATTACCCATTCACTTTTTAACATACTCACAGTTTTCTTCACAAGATGTAAAGCAGTGCAAAAGCAAGTGAGAGTAGCTTCGCAGCAAAAGACTTGGGGGCGCCCAGCCAGCCTCGCCCTTTCCTCTAAGAACCTAGGTAACTTGGTAAGGGGCAGATCTCACAGGAACTTTCACAGACTGCTGACCAGTTGAAAATTGAGAGCAGAAATTGTTAACAAGCTTGATGAAAAGTCATCAGGCAAGATGCAGTAGGATTTGTAAAAATGTTTACACTTAGTTAGTAATCATTACTGCTGGAAAGCTATCATAGAGCAATCATCAAAAATACAAAGACCTATATACAAGGATCTTTCCTTAGCATTAGTCATAACAAGGAATAAAATAACTACCAACAATCTAAGTGCCTTTCAACAAGGGAATGACTAAATATACATTCATGTTTTGGAATACTTTCTAGCCATTAACAATGTTTTAAAAATACTGCAAATACCTGGAGAATGTTTGACACACTGTGAAAAGAGGATACAAACTAGATATGCAATGTGATTTTAATTATGTAAAATATAAATATATAGAAAAAGAACGAAAGACTAGAAAAATATCTGTAAAAGATTAACAAAGGGATCTCTAGGTGTTTTTCTTCTGAAATTTATAATTTTTTAGAACCAACATTTCGTTAATTCAGAAAAAAAGTAACATTATTTTTTAAAGAATAGCCAGTTTAGTGACACTGAACTAGGGAGGAGATAATCCCTTCCCACTGGTGTAGAGAAACAATGGAGAACTTTGAGGATTACTAACATTTATGAAACATGCACTATGTTTTCAGACACTGCTCCTAGCATTGTGCATGCCTTATTTAATCTTCACACTGTCTCCTATGAGTGCATTGGGTATAATCCTTCCTCTAGTTTCAGATGTGGAAACTGAGGTAGAGAGAAATTAAATAATCTCTCTGAGCTGGCACAACCAATGAGTGACAGCCCTGGGATTTGAATCCCCTCAGTTTGTCTCTAGCACTACTGCTCTTCGCCAGATCAGGCAGCATGGAGATCTTCAGCATGCCATTTGTATCATGCAATACAGTGTTTCATCTGAAAGCCTTTAGAACAATAAGCAGAGCTACTAGCACTTAATTCCTTTTAGGAAATTTTACTGTGCACTCAACTACACAGGGAACCCAAAATCCTGAATTAAAGTCACATAGCAAAACACCAGTGTAATTACACAAACACATGGAACCCCTATAAGCATCAAGGGGTTGAATCCTGTAAGTACATACAAAGACACAGAGCTAGGTGTGGGAAAATTGCCAAGTGGATTCTCCAGGGAGATGTTCCCAGGATAAGCAAGCACTTTTGCTTCCATAAGACAGAGAGTACCTACCACTGTGGCATTCTGTATGGGCCCCCCTTCTTTGATGTTCCAGCTCATTCTGGGGACACTGGGCACCACTCAAGGCTATCTGTACTCAACTAGCTATCCTGAGCAATCTCTGACTCTGAAGTAGGGGCAGCACCATGCATTACTACACCTGTGCCAATCACAGCACTAAGAAAAAGAAAAGTAGCAAACTGAAGGGTAGAGACTTTGGCCTCTCAGTGTCTATTAATCTATGGATGGTACTGGAAATCTGCTCTCTGTATTTTCAATGGACTCAACTCACTAGATTAAAGCTCCTGCAGTCATTGCAAATTTGGAGTTAAATGGATTAAAAAGAATAAGGATCATCTATCAGTTCAAACAAACGAGCACAGTATACACCTAGGCCTATTAATCACCAATGCCTTTAAGGAAATCACTATTATAGGAAGCTCTGGAAACCCTGTTGGGACTATTCTAGACAATTGCTACAACTTTGCATCAAATCATGGAACAAAATGGAACGCTATCATGAGTTCATTTTTGAAGGAAAAATGAAAGCACTCCACAAAGAGGTATGCAATGTACCTAAATGCTCAATAGAAGTAAAAATGATGATCTCATCCCTCTATATTCTACCCCTTACAAAGTCCTTTCGGGAACGGGTACCTGAGTGAACCTGACAGCTACAGAAGTGGGTCGTCCCGCTCATGATCACCCGTGACCATCCTGCTTTCACAGGAGAGGAAATGAGCCTTGGAGGCTCTCCGTGACTTGCCTGAGGTCACAAAACTAGCACATGGGGAGAAATGACCTGAAACTGAGTTTTCTAATCCAAACACAGTGTTCTTCCCACATACCGCGCATGCATACTGAGCATATTATTGCAAGAATTGGTAACCAGAGTAAACCAAAAACTTAAGTCGCAAACCCAAGTGCACTCCACAGATTTCAGCCAAGTGCAGAGACAGAGCTGGCGGGCTGCAGGCGTCCATCCAATGCCTGCTAAACCCGTGCTGAGAACGGCGCAAACAAGGATTTTATTCAGGTAGCAGACCTAACCTGGCTCTTTATTCATCCCTGGAGAGAAACAACTGTATATTCCAGTGATATAGAACATGCCCTATAAATCACACATGCTTGTCAGATAAGCCGGTTTGGACTTGCCCCACATTACCAACCTGACACTCATCAGTGGGCAGTAATTGCTGCACATTTTCAAGAACCTGAATCCCCAAACAGACTGCTACCCATATTTAATTCTGCTCTCTTTCACAGGACAGAGATGAACCACCCTTTAGCCTGACCGCCTCCCTGAAATGATGCCTCCTTGATGATTTATTGATCTCCTCTTCAAGACTCTTGGCTTTAAATTTTTCTCTTTTTTCTGAAAGACTTGATTATTTAGTGGTCATGTCACTTTAAATTTTACAGGTTGGCACACAAATCTACAGGCATGTCATTGTCAGCTTGATGAAGATGTCAATATAGTTCAGAATAAACCTTTGGTAGGCTCAGAGCTTGACTTCAGTTCCTAACCACAAAAACCACTGAGATCTTGCAGGCAAGATTTCATTTACAGGCCTCATAAGAAACCCAGGAGCTTGAAGCCAGCAAACACATACAGCACTTGACCTGATACTGGTGGAGACGGGAAATGTGAAAATTCAACTGACATTTGGGTTTCAAGAGCTCATATCCAGACATAAATAAAGGCATGCAGACTTTACAAACCAGCATTAACTGGTGCGATGTCTCCCGTTAGTTCTGATCAGTGTTAATTATAACATTAACAGAGGAGAATTAACCAGATAGATGGGCACATGGGAATCCCTAATGGTTGTTGACAGTGACACTAAAACAAATATCTTCTCTGAGGGTGGAAGCTTTAATTAAATTCTCAAAATGTAAGTAGTAACATACTCAAACTCCCCCAAAGCACTCGGGAAGCACTTGTTTCCTTCAACAGAGAAGCCCCTTCACCTCTGCCCTGGCGGGGAACAGCCGGAGTGTAGAAGTCCAGAATAAACCTTACGTATTTGTACACGCCACATAAAGGAGGACTGCTTGCTTATATAATAACCATGCTATTCACATCTTATATTTTAATAAAGGCCATTTACCATGCCTTAATCTGACATCTCTGGGTCTAATAAAAGATAAATGGTAGTACTTGCCCTGGCATGACTTAGCTGATAGTCAGTTAAATAGAGATTACACTGTGTGCATTCAAACGGTACACGGGGTCGTCATAATGCAAAGCCTCTTAGCTGGTAATAGGGAGCACTTCACATACAGACTGGCCCCAGGAGGAATGCCAACAAAGATGACCATAAGGAGCGGGGACTGAGGGAAAGGGGAAAAGGAGATTCTGGAACATTAAACAACCTCCCTCTGAACAATGTTCTTCTGAGTACAAAGAGTTGGGAACAATCCGGACTCCCTGAATACAGAGTCAGTAGCCACAGTAGCTCAGGCCAAGCACAGAGCAGCCACGTCTCTGGAAAGTCTCTCACCGGCCGACCAGAGGTAAGGCCTGGGGAGGGGGGGACCAAACTCTAGGCTCCTTCTGCTCCTCAAGGTCACCCCAGCCCCAGCTGCCTTCAGGGCGGCCTGCCCATGGCCGACCAGAGACCTTCCCGAGAACAGGAAGCGGGTTTCCAGGAGAGCTGGATGGCCATACATGCCCTGGAGGACAGCAAAGGAGATGCACTCTTCTGAAAATCTAATCCTGGTATGTCTGGGGAAGACATTTTAGTAACAAAACATGACCTTTAGGGAAAGAATGACCTTAAATGACCTGGACAGAGAGACATCACCCCTGTTTCTGGAAAAAAACCAAGGACAGGGATGGTATTTATTGACTCTTCTGGTAACAATTACCAATATGTGACAGTGCATTTCCATATCACAAAAGTATTAATTCCTAACCTAAATTACTCTACAGAAATGAAAAACTGACTCCTTTGTTTCTTTCTCATGAAATAGAAAGTGGTTGTTCTCCACAACTTCAACTGTGAATTTTTAAATGTATTAACACTTTTGCAGTCTCTCTTCCCCAAGTCAAATAATTTCATTTCTTTAGCCTTTCTTATCTTTGTTTTCTCAAAAACAGTACTGATTTGTTAATTATTTTTCTGCCAAACAGGTAGATCAGACATAGCAACAGGGAGGACCATGGTGTAAACTCCCTGATAGCAGGAACGTATTCAGCGTTCACTGATGTGTTCCCTGGGTCTAAAATGGGTCCAGCCAGTCGTGAGCACCTGAGACGTCTGAGACCAGGAAGACCCGCCCTAACGAGAAACTCCCACTCCAGATAGCTCTCCAATTCCCAGGAGGGCACTGGGAATAAAGCAGGACCTAGACCCCAAAGGATGACAAAGGGACCCCAAAAGCTGGGCACATAAAACCAGTTGCTGCCGTTGTGTTATGTGGGAAGTATAAACGAAGGAATGACCACAGGCAGCCTTTCTTCTGTAAGACGGGGAAAAGACTGAGATGGAATCTACTCATGGGCAGGTGCCTTGAGACAACCGTCACTTATTAAAGCTCTCCAGGCGGCCTTCTCATGAACACTGCCGCCCAGGGATTTAGGGTGAGAGAGCCTGTGGTACCAAAAGAAGGCAGAGTTCCTTAGGAGAAAAAGGGAAAAGACAGGTCATTTCCAAATCCAGAAATTATCACTAAACACAATGGGGGCGGAGGACATGGGGTCATTGGAAACGATGTGACAGCCATTGTATGTGGACTCAGAAAGGCCTGAGTTCAATTCTGGGGCCCATGGGTAGCTCAGCGACCTGAGCCAGATTATTTTAAGTCCCTGCCAGCTTCCGTTTCCTTATCTACACCAGGACCTACACTCTCAGAACCAGAAGTTCACGGCCCAGCACCTAAGTACTCTGAGTAAGACCAGCTACACAATTTTGGAGTCCAGTGCAAAATGAAAATATGGGGTTTTCAAAAATTAAGAATTTCCAGACAGCAGAGCAACAGACCCAGCACAGGGCCCTGTGTGACTGCACACGTGAAGCCAGCCTTGACTCTAGGGACTTGGCAGGCTTTATGATGCCACAACATTTTCTCCATGTTTGTTACTTTCCTTCTCCCAGATGTGTTTCCCTATAGAGATCAGCTGGGGAAAAAAATAACTTTCAAAAATTAAAAAATTAAAAAAAAAAACTAAACTAAAGGGTCTTATTGATGTCAAATTTACTTAAGTTGGTAACAGTGCCATGATTCATGTAAGAGAATATCCCTATTCTTAGGACATACCCTGAGGTATTTAGGGGCAAAGGACCATGACGTATGCAACTTATTCTCAAATTACTCACAAAAAATCACTGTATTTGTGGGTAGAGAGAGAGTGTCAGTGGGTAATGATAAGCAAATGGGGTAAAGGCTAACGGTAAGTAAATCTGGGTAAAGGATATATGGGGAATTTTTTGTTGCATTCTTGCAACTTTTCTGTGAGGATAAAATTATTTCCAAAGAAAAAGTTAACATAACATAAAAGTCCCATGTGAGCTTGGGGGTGGAGTACAGACGGAGGAAGAGAGTAACAGCAAAGAGAGGCAAAGTTGTAAGCTCCACACGCAGATGGGCCGTTTCCCCTTTGTCAACTGCTGAATCGGCAGCACATAACCTATGTCAACAATTAAGGCATGAGGCAGAAAAGGGAGCGACATCCTGTACTCCCACTGGCCTGAAGAATAAGGATGCCGGGCAGGGACAAGGGACTGAAAGTTATGCCGGCACTTGGGAATCAAGGAGTTACCCCCGTTTAGAATGACACTAAGGACTCTTGTGACCATGGGCTCACAGTGCGGCCACGTATGTACCACACCGTGGAATCCGGCCCAGGGACTTAGTTCTCCCGGCTTGCTAACAGAGCTTAGGCCCACCGTTTAGCCTTCCCCGGCTTCAGGATCCTCACTGACAGAATCAGGGACGTTACTAATTCAACCACATACTGGACATCTTCCATATCCCAGGCCCTACAGTCATGTCTCGGTTTTCTGCAGTTTTCATTCTAGAGGGGATCTCACAACCTAGCAGCATTAAATAAGCTTCTGAGGTCTCTGAGATATTTTCAAACTCTGAAAATTCTATCTAAAATATCTGGGGCTACTTCACAAATAAGCATGAATATCAAAGT
The DNA here is from genome assembly GCA_029783875.1 of Phataginus tricuspis. Lineage (NCBI taxonomy): Eukaryota > Metazoa > Chordata > Mammalia > Pholidota > Manidae > Phataginus > Phataginus tricuspis. The sequence continues at coordinate 4,943,786 of JAQQAC010020790.1, read as the reverse complement.
ATGATATTTTAATAATAAACATTAGTATTATAGTAAAATGTTTTAATAAAATAAGCATGAATGTTAAACACCTCTCAAGTACTCATAGCAAACACATACTCTCTTAAAGGTGAAAATATGTCAAGATACCCTATATTTAACTTTTTTTTTGGATTTTTTAAATTTTAGTATCATTAATCTACAGTTACATGAGCGACATTATGTTTACTAGACTCCCCCATCCTCAAGATCCCACCACCAACCCCATTACAGTCACTGTCCATCAGCGTAGTGAGATGCTATAGAATCACTACTTGTCTTCTCTGAGTTGTACAGCCCTCCCCATGCACCCCTTCTACATTATGTCTGCTAATCGCAATGCCCCCTTTTTTCCTCCTTATTGCTCCCTTTCCACCCACCCTCCCCAGTCCCTTTCCCTTTGGTAACTGTTAGTCCATTCTTGGATTCTGTGGGTCTGCTGCTGTTTTGTTCCTTCAGTTTTTTCTTTGTTCTTATACTCCATAGATTAGTGAAATCATTTGATACTTGTCTTTTTTCAGCCTGGCTTATTTCACTGAGCATAATACCCTCTAGCTCCATCCATGTTGTTGCAAATGGTAGGATTTGTTCTCTCCTTACAGCTGAATAATATTCCATTCTGTATACGTACCACCTCTTCTTTATCCATTCACCTACTGATGGACACTTACGTTGCTTCCATTTCTGGCTATTTTAAATAGGGCTGCGATAAACATAGGGGTGCATATGTCTTTTTCAAACTGGGCTGCTGCATTCTTAGGGTAAATTCCTAGGAGTAGAATTCCTGGGTCAAATGGTATTTCTATTTTGAGTTTTTTGAGAACCTCCATACTGCTTTCCACAATGGTTGAACTGATTTACATTCCCACCAGCAGTGTAGGAGGGTTCCCTTTTCTCCACATCCTCACCAACATTTGTTGTTGTTTGTCTTTTGGATGCTGGCCATCCTCACTGGTGTGAGGTGATATCTCATTGTGGTTTTAATTTGCATTTCTCTGATGACTAGTGATGTGGAGCATCTTTTCATGTGCCTGTTGGCCATCTGAATTTCTTCTTTGGAGAAGTGTCTGTTCAGATTCTCTGCCCATTTTTTAATTGGATTATTCGCTTTCTGTTTGTTGAGGTGCGTGAGCTCTTTATATATTTTGGATGTCAACCCCTCATCGGATATGTCATTTATGAATACATTCTCCCATACTGTAGGATGTCTTTTTGTTCTACTGATGGTGTCCTTTGCTGTACAGAAGCTTTTCAGCTTGATTTAGTCCCACTTGTTCATTTTTGCCTTTGTTTCCCTTGCCTGGAGAGATATGTTCATGAAGAAGTTGCTCAGGTTTATGTCCAAGAGATTTTTGCCTATGTTTTTTTCTAAGAGTTTATGGTTTCATGACTTACATTCAGGTGTTTGATCCATTTCGAATTTCCTTTTGCGTATGGGGTTAGACAATGATCCAGTTTCATTCTCTTACATGTAGCTGCCCAGTTTTGCCAACACCAACTGTTGAAGAGGCTGTCATTTCCCCATTGTATATCCATGGCTCCTTTATCGTATATTAATTCACCAGTTAATATTTGGACTCTCTATTCTGTTCCACTGGTCTTTGGGTCTGTTCTTGTGCCAGTACCAAATTGTATTGATTACTGTGGGTTTGTTGTAGAGCTTGAAGTTGAGAAGCAAGACTCCCCGTGCTTTATTCTTCCTTCTCAGGATTGCTTTGGCTATTCAGGGTCTTTTGTGATTCCATATGAATTTTAGAACTACTTGTTCCAGTTCATTGAAGAATGCTGTTGGTATCTTGATAGGGATTGTATTAAATCTGTGGATTGCTTTAGGCAGGATGGTCATTTTGACAATATTAATTCTTCCTAGCCAAGAGCATAGGATGAATTTCCATTTGTTAGTGTCCTGTTTAATTCCTCCTAAGAGTGTCTTGTAGTTTTCAGGGTATAGGTCTTTCTCTTCCTTGGTTAGGTTTATTCCTAGGTATTTTATTCTTTTTGATGCAATTGTGAATGGAATTGTTTTCCTGATTTCTCTTTCTGTTAGATCATCGTTAGTGTATAGGAAAGCAACAGATTTCCCTATATTAATTTTGTATCCTGCAACTTTGCTGAATTCAGATATTAGTTCTAATAGTTTTGGAGTGGAGTCTTTAGGATTTTTTAGGTACAATATCATTGTCATCTGCAAATAGTGACAGTTTGACTTCTTTCTTACCAATCTGGAAGCCTTTAATTTCTTTGTTTTGTCTGATTGCTGTGGCTAGGACCTCCGTACTATGTTGAATAACAGTGGGGAGAGTGGGCATCCCTGTCTTGTTCCCGATCTTAAAGGAAAAACTTTCAGCTTCTTGCTGTTAAGTATGATGTTGGCTGTGGGTTTGTCATATATGGCCTTTATTATGTTGAGGTACTTGCCCTCTATACCCACTTTGTTAAGATTTTTTTTATCATGAATGGATGTTGAATTTTGTCGAATGCTTTTTCAGCGCCTATGGAGATGATCATGTGGTTTTTGTCCTTCTTTTTGTTGATGTGGTGGATGTTATTGGTGGATTTTCGAATGTTGTACCACCCTTGCATCCCCAAGATGAATCCCACTTGATCATGGTGTATGATCCTCTTGATGTATTTTTGAATTCGGTTTGCTAATATTTTGTTGAGTATTTTTGCATCTATGTTCGTCAGGGATATTGGTCTGTAATTTTCTTGTTTTGTGGTGTCTTTGCCTGGTTTTGGTATTGGAGTGATGCTGGTTTCATCACTCCATGATGAGTTTGGAAGAGAATGAGTTTGGAAGTATTCCCTCCTCTTCTACTTTTTTGGAAAACTTGAAAGAGAATGGGTATTATTTCTTCTCTATATGTCTGATAAAATTCAGCACTGAATCCATCTGGCCCAGGGGTTTTGTTCTTGGGTAGTTTGTTGATTACCGATTGAATTTTGTTGCTGGTAATTGGACTGTTTAGATTTTCTGTTTCTTCCTTGGTCAGTCTTGGAAGGTTGTATTTCTCTGGAAAGTTGTCCATTTGTTCTAGGTTATCCAGTTAGCATATTCATAGTACTTTCATAGTATTCTCTAATTTAAATTCTTTGTATTCCTGTGGTATGCATCATGATTTTTCCTTTCTCATTTCTGATTCTGTTTGTGTGTAGATTCTCTTTTTCTCTTAATGAGTCTGGCTAGGGGTTTATCTATTTTGTTCATTTTCTCAACGAACCAGCTATTGGTTTCATTGATTTTTTCTATTATTTCATTCTTCTCAATTTTATTTATTTCTTCTCTGATCTTTATTTTGTCTCTCCTTCTGCTGACTTTGGGCCTCATTTGTTCTTCTTTTTCCAGTTTCAATAATTGTGACTTTGTACTATTCATTTTGGATTATTCTTCCTTCTTTAAATAGGCCTGATTGCTATATACTTCAGAAGTGCCTTCGCTTCATCCCACAGAAGTTGGGGCATTGTGCCAACAGAAGTGCTTGTCATTTGTCTCCATATATTGCTTGATCTCTGTTTTAATTTGGTCATTGATCCATAGATTATTTAGGAGCATGTTAAGCCTCCATGTGTTTGTGAGCCTTTTTGTTTTCTTTGTACAATTTATTTCTACTCTTATACTTTTGTGATCTTAGAAGTTGGTTGGTAGAATTTCAATCTTTTTGATGTACTGGGGCTCTTTTTGTGGCCTAGTATGTGGTCTATTCTGGAAAATGTTCCATATGCACTTGAGAAGAGGGTGTATCCTGCTGCTTTTGGGTGTAGAGTTCTGTAGATGTCTGTTAGGTCCATTTTTTCTAGTGTGTTGTTCAGTGCCTCTGTGTCCTTACTTTTTTTCTGTCTGGTTGTTCTGTCCTTTGGCGTGAGGGGTGTGTTGAAGTCTCCTAAAATGAATGCACTGTTTTCTATTTCCTCCTTTAATTCTGTTAGTATTTGTTTCACACATGTCGGTGCTCCTTGTTGGGTATATAGATATTTATAATGGTTATATCCTCTTGTTGGACTGGCCCCTTTATCATTATATAATGTCGTTCTTTATCTCTTGTTACTTTCTTTGTCTTGAGGTCTATTTTGTCTGATACAAGTACTGCCACACCTGCTTTTTACTCCCTATTGTTTGCATGAAATATCTTTTTCTATCTCTTCACTTTTAGTCTGTGTATGTCTTTGGGTTTTAAGTGAGTCTCTTGTAGGCAACATATAGATAGGTCTTGCTTTTTTAACCATTCTATTACTCTGTGTCTTTTGATTGGTGCATTCAGTCCATTTACATTTAGGGTGATTATTGAAAGATATGTGCTTATGGCCATTGCCAGTTTTGGATTCGTGGTTACCAAAGGTTCAAGAGTAGCTTCTTTACTTTCTAACCATCTAACTTTAACTCAGTTATTACACTATTATAAACACAGTGTAATTCTTTATTTCTCTCCCTTCTTATTCTTCCTCCTCCATTCTTTTATGTTAGGTGTTTTATTCTGTACTCTTTTGTGTTTCCTTTGACTGCTTTTGTGGATAGTTGATTTTATTTTTCGCCTTTAGTTAGTATTTGGTTGGTCTGCTTTCTTTGCTGTGATTTTATTTTCTCTGGTGACATCTATTTAGCCTTAGGAGTGCTTCCATCTAGAGCAGTCCCTTTCAAATATCCTGTAGAGGTAGTTTGTGGAAGGAAAATTGCTCAACTTTTGCTTGTCTGGAAATTGTTTAATCCCTCCTTCAAATTTAAATGATAATCGTGCTGGATACAGTATTCTTGGTTCAAGGCCCTTCTGTTTCATTACGTTAAATATATCATGCCATTCTCTTGTGGCCTGTAAGGTTTCTGTTGAGAAGTCTGATAATAGCCTGATGGGTTTTCCTTTTAGGTGATGTTTTTTCTCTCTCTGGCTGCCTTTAATACCCTGTCTTTGTCTTGATCTTTGCCATTTTAATTATTATATGTCTTGGTGTTGTCCTCCTTGTGTCCCTTGTGTTTCAAGATCTGTAGGCTTCCATGGTCTGAGAGACTATTTCCTTCCCCAGCTTGGGGAATTTTTCAGCAATTATTTCTTCAAAGACACTTTCTATCCCTTTTTCTCTCGCTTCTTCTTCTGGTACCCATATTATGCAAATAGTTCCGTTTGAATTGGTCACACATTTCTCTTAATATTCCTTCATTCTTAGAAATCCTTTTATCTCTCTCTGCCTCAGCTTCTCTGTATTCCTGTTCTCCATTAACAGTCTCTTGCACCTCATCCAGTCTGCTCTTAAGACCTTCTATTGATTGTTTCATTTCTGTTATCTCCCTCTGGACTTCATTTGTTAGCTCTTGCATATTTCTCTGCAGCTCCATCAGCATCGTTATGAGTTTTATTTTGAATTCTGTTTCAGGAAGATTGGTTATATCTATCCCACCAGGCCCTCTCTCTGGGGTTGTTTTAGTTATTTTTGACTGAACCAGATTCTTCTGCCTTTTCATGGCAATAGAAGTGGTCGCAGGCAGGTGGCATGAGTGTCAGCTGGGAGAACAAAGTCCCTTCCTGCTTGCTTGTCGCCTTGCCCTTCTCTGCTGCCTGTGCCATCTACCCGCACACCGGGAGCAGTCCCTGGGATAATCCCCTGAGCTGCCATGGGCGGGTGGCCCTCGGGATAGCCTAGAGCCCTGCGGGGGTGTCGCATATTCGCTGGGTGTGTTCTTCTGTGAGAACGGTGCCCCTTCGTGCCTTCCTGACCTTGTTCCAGGTTCCTCTGTCTGTGCTGGCCAGCTGCACGCCAGCAGCAGCCTCTGGGTCTGTTCCGGTTAGCTGCGTGCCGGGAGAAGACTCTGCATGGTTGCTGCGGGCAGGCCTGTTCTTGGGCTGCTCCACAGCTGTGGCGGGTCAGCCAGTTTGCTTGCAGCGCCAGCAAGGGGCTATGAATGGCAGGCTGCTGATCACCATGAGGGGTTTTGGGGCTGCATTAACCCCAAGGGGGTTAGGGTGCCTGAAGTTCCTTAAGATTCCCAACCTTCTGGGCTGAGTGTGCCGGGATGATTTTTTCCAGCTGTCAAGTCCTTGCCCCTTTAAGACTTTTAAAAGGCGCCCGCTTTTCTTTTGTCCCAGGGGAGCTGGCTGTGGGGACCCGCTCACAGTCTCCATCTCAGATTTTACTTTTCTGTGTCTCTAATATCCAGTTCACCATGCAATGTGTGTCTGTGCTCCCAGTGCAGATCACCAGGGCCGGTTATTTAGCAGTCCTGTGCCTCCACTCCCTCTCTGCTCTGATTCTTTTCCTCCCACCGGTGAGCTGGGGTGGGGGGTGTGCTCAGGTCCCACCGGGTCACAGCTTCGTATCTTACCCTTTTAGTGAGATGCTAAGTTCTTGCAGATATTGATGTAGCCTGGCTGTTGTACTGTATATTCTGGTGTCTCTTTTAGGAGTAGTTGTATTTGTTGTATTTTCAAAAATATATATGGTTTTGGGAGGAGATTTCTGCGCCCTACTCACGCCGCCATCTTGAGACCTCCCTATGTTTAACTTTAAAAAAAAAAATCTATACACATAGGGAGGGAAGTGCTTGAGAGCACATATAAGTAAGCCTACTGCCAATAACCAAGGTGATTTTTAGCTGCCAAAGTTGTTTCTTGACATGGTATACAAATATCAAGAATTTCAAAAATCTAACAAAGCTCTGTAGCCAGAAAACACATTATAAAAAAAAGAATGATTTAGTTTTAGTTCCTGTGAACTAAACTAGTGAGTTTATCAATGAAAAATATAAATATATATTAAGTATAGCTTAATGATTAGTATTAAAATTAAAACATCAAAACTATTTTACTTTTCTGCTTCACTAATCCTCCTCATTCACAGTCAACCAACACAAAAATGATTACAAAGGCTAATTTTATTAAAGACCCTGGAGACAAGAGGAAAGAATTGCTCCTTCATGAATACTAAAGATGATAAACAGGAATCCAATAACATTTTACCACTTCATATAAATTAATCTAATTTAGAAATAATTTAATGCTATGATATATGCAGAACTTATGTATTCAAGAAAAATCGTTGTATTACTAGTATCAGAAACACGATACCTACAGTTGCCAGATATTAGATATCTGCACTGATTTATATAATTTAGAAGAAATGGTAAAGGGGTAGGTATCAAAAAATATAATTAGAAATCCAACTAAGAAGGATATGAGAATATTATTTCCCAGATGGGTTCTCAGGAACTGAAACAGGAGCACACATCTGTGACATTTACTCCCAAACACAGTTTGAGATAGTTGACATACAGAGACTGAGCATTTGTCCTTGGAAAACAACCATCCTCCTGACATTCACAAAGATCTAGACCCTCTTCCTTTCTAGTAGATGCAAAGAGGGACTAAAGAGTTAACTCCCAGAATTAAACCCCGTTCATCTATGGTTTTACAGAGCAGCAACTTTAAAGGCCTTATTCCTAGAAATGGAAAGTTCTAAATGTCCTTTGCATTCATGGAGTCCACACTACACCAGTTAGTGAAATCACTGCTTGATCTAAATGCTACAGGGATTATACTGCTCTATCTGTAGAGTTCGGCACCTGGCTCCCCACAGAATTAATAATCATTTATTAGCTATGAAGACACAAAAAGTCAGTTGAATGCCTCCAGGTCAGGGAAGAGCCCTGTCTCATGGAGTCATGCTGCCCTCAGTAATGGCAAAACCAGGCCAGTGCCTGGGACCCTCAGCCCTCTGGCATCTGTGCAATGAACACTTTCATACTCACCTGGTCAGTGCATAGAGGTTTTGAAATGCTTTCATGTGAAATTCATTTTCTGTCATGATATCCCAAGGCTACAAAGATCTAACCATTTCCAATAATCAGAAAATGCAGAGATTTACAAGATTTATCCACAGAAAATCCAGTTAGCATTTCATAATACTTAGCTCAGATCATAAAGGCCAGTTGAGTTGGAATGGCAGAATGCTGGCTTTTAGAATTAACCCTGCTCTAGATGGTTGTTATCAATATGCACCAGTCACCCTCCAACTATAAAAGGAGAGTGGTTTTAGTCAGAGGTTTATTAACAGACTACTTTGAAAAATGATGAAAATTAGGGACTTTGTTCATGGGAAGGATGCACAAATGTATATACATAAAGAGAGTGTTCTGAATATGGTTCAGAGGTTTCACAAATGTCCTGAAGCCCAGCTAGAGGTTCTATTCAGAATCCCTCAATCAGATGGCTTCCCAAGTCCGTTCTAGTCCTCAGGTGTCATGCATCACTAGTATTGCTTATAAGCTTAACTATATCTTCCTATGTTTTAGACATAGGAGGTTCACATTTTTTAAGCCCATTCAACAAAGAAAATTACCTGGGCATTTGCAGCCTACTTAGTCTCTGAGCATTGGGATACCATTTGGGGTTTCTGTCATTAGCTGTACTCATCACACACAAGTATCCACCTTCTCAATGTGTCATTTGGTGGGGAAAAGTTCTCTTCCTAACTCCCTCCCTCTTCCACCTGTCCCTTGGAGAACAGGGACTAATCCCTCTGCATAAGGACTCACACCCAAGCCCAGTGGGTCTCCCAGAGCAGTGCAGCTCACACTGCACAGCATGTACAAATCACCTGGAACTCTTACTAAAATGCAGATTCCAACTCAGTAGGGTCCAGGTGGGACTGAGTCTGCATTTCCAACAAACTCCCAGAGAACATGCCAGTTGGTACCAGCTCTCAATCCCCACACCCAGTTCCCTGAGCCCCCCTTCTCAGCGAGGGCAACTCACCAGTGTCTCTGAGTCCCCTAGAGGCCTCTAAAGGTCTTAAAGCTCTTAAGACACTCAAATCTGCCTCCTCAGTTACTTCAAAAGAAACAAGTTTGTGTAACATATCATTGGGTCCCAACAGTGGAAAACCCTGGATTTTAGAGTCTGACAAATGACAGGTTTGAGCATGGAAAATATAGTCAATGACTCTGTGATATCTTTCTATGTTCACAGATAGTAACCGTACTGCGGGGAGGTGAGTGGTGGTGAGGATTTAATAATATGGATAACTTAAACCACCGTGTTGTATGTTTGAAAGCAATTTAAGATTGTATATTAATGATACTTCAATTAAAAAAATACATGGGTTTGAACACCATAATCTAACAATGTGATTTGTGGCAAATTGGTTACCTCTCTGAGTCTCAACTGTAAAACAGTCTTGCTGAAAGACTTAAAAGATAATGCTAGTGAAGCAACCCACCATCGCCAATTCTAACAACAACCTTGATTCAGCATCAACCCTAAAATTTCCTGATGCCCCAAGAACACTCAAACTTAGAATCCACCAATTCTTCCTGACAAGGTCTAAATTTATCCTAACATCGGCCCCAAACTCCTCTGTGTCCCCCATACAACCCCATATGCAAAGAAGGAGGTATTATGTAACACAAGAGTGATCTAAGAAACAAGATTTCTCCTTCCAAACTCTGACACCTCTAGGAGTAACACAGGGACCTTGGTCATCAGTTTCCTCACATGAGTGATAGAGGTAGACCAGACGGCTGCAAGGACTAACAAGGTCAGCCTCCCACAACTAAACGTGTGTGCTCTCTAAGTCTCTAGGTACCCTTTAGTTTTCCAAGGTAGATAGACAAAAACTATGTGTTTCATAGTTATTTCTGTAACAATTCTTATATTATCCTACTGTAGACTGTGTAGTCCTCACTACAGAGTAGTCAAAACAAACACTATTTGTGCCCTGTTGCCTGTTAAGAATCTTTGCAAAGTAATTCTGTTACCACCAAGAGGCCGTAGACAACACTGTGAATCAGTTAATGCTCAAAGGTAGAGCTTTGCATTGTAACAGATATGTCAGCTGTAAAGTTAAGACAAATCACATTTTAAGGGCACTAAGAAAGCAGGACATTACAAGGAATATGAATCTATCTGTTAGAAAAGGGAAAAAAAAACATGTGAAGTTGAGCATATCACTCACCCACCCCAACTCCTCTGCATAAAATCAAGATTTTCATGTATCACTTTTTCCCAAACTAGAGAATAATAATGTACTGTATTAAATCAGTCATAATTATAAACCAATACCTGATTTAGTTTACTAGTCAGATTGATATTTTAGTCAATCAACAATTTTCATCAGTGATTCTCACTCCCGCCAGGGCATCAAAATCACCTAACGATAAATGTGTGGAGCCGCAGACATACACAGAAAGATACAGACATAAGGAGTGAATGAATGAGCACATGAAGACACCCAGGTCCCAGCCCCCAGAGATGAGTTCACTGGGCCTGGAGAGACCCCAACTACCAGTACTGTTTACACAGCCCAGCAGATTCCAAAGTATAACTAAAGTTGAGAATCACTACTTACTTAGTCTTTGGTTTTCAAATCATTTTAAGAAACTGCAGAATTAAAACACATATGGGGATTATTGACTATTTTCCCTATTTATCTTTTCTGTACTCTCCAACTTTCCTATAGTGCACTTGTATTGCTATCATCAGAAAAAATAAAGGGAGAAAAAACATTTTTAAAGAAAAGCATCATCCTGTGGAACTAGGGGGTATTATGCTCAGTGAAATAAGCCAGGCGGAGAAAGACAAGTGCCAAATGATTTCCCTCATTTGTGGAGTATAACAACAAAGTAAAACTGAAGGAACAAGACAGCACCGGACTCACAGACTCCAAGAAGGAACTAGCGGTTACCAAAGGGGAGGGGTGCCGGAGGGTGGGTGGGGAGGGTGGGAGAAGGGGATTGTGGGGTATTATGATTGGTACACATGGTGTTGGGGGGGTCCCAGGGAAGACAGTGTAGCACAGAGAGGACAAGTAGGGACTCTGTGCCATCTTACTACACTGATGGACAGTGACTACAGTGGGGTATGGGGGGGACTTGATAACATGAGTGAATGTAGTAACCACAATGTTTTTCATGTGAAACCTTCATAAGAGGGTGTATCAATGATACCTTAATAAAAATAAATAAATAAAAGGAAAAGAAAAGAAAAGCAGCCTCCTGGGGAAGGTGGGTGGGGAGGGAGGGAGAAGGGGATTAAGGGGCATTACGATTAGCACTCACAATATAGTCAGGTCACGGGGAAGGCAGTACAGCACGGAGAAGACAAGCAATGATTCTCTAGCACCTTACTACGCTGATGGGCAGTGATTGCAATGAGGTGTAGGGGGAACTTGATACTACGGGTGAATGTTGAAACCACAATGTTTTTCATGTGAAACCTTCATATGATTGTCTATCAATGATACCTTAATTTTAAAAAATAAATAAATACATAAAGAGGTCATTAAAATAAAATGAGGTCATATGGGTGAGCTCTAATCCACTATGATAGGTGGCCTTATAAGAAAAGAATTTTAGGACCCAACCCAGAGACGAAGGGATAACCACGTGCCCTCACAGCCAGAAGGTGGCCATCTGCAAGCCAAGGAGAGAAGCCTCAGAAGAAATCAAGAATGCCATCGCCTTAATCATGAACGTGTGCCTTCTCCCAAACTGTCAGAAAATAAATTATTAGGTCGAAAAAGAAAACCAGCATCCACAAAATCCCAAGCATAAATGACTTCTACATTCTCAGGCTTCCTCTACATTCAACACATTATTTGTATCCATATCCATCTTATCAGACAGGTGTCCCCGCTCCCCATTCCTTGAGACTCAGCGCAATATAGTTTATCATCGCAGAAAATAACCAGTATCAAATTCATGAATTCTGTATTTCTGTTGAAATAATATGCATTTGTCACCTTAAGTCTGGGGTTTTCAACCTACCAAAAACAAAGCCTGCACATCTGGAGATGATAAGCTTCTGCTCTACTTAAAAGCACAATACTCTGAAATTCTGACACCAGTGTAATTTCAAAGAATGGTCATTTGTAGCTATGACTTACATTCAGTTTGAAGTTGGTAAGGAATAAAAAGAGGACACTAAATAATAAATGTGTTCATTGCTCTCCCTTTTAATTAGGCACAAGTCACCATCTTCTATATTTAAATATGAGAAATTCTGAGAACACTGTTAAATGTCAGTCCACTCTTCTGACCAAGAGTCAAATATGGCCAAAACAAAACTGGACAAGTGCTTTCACCAATTCTACATGTATCCTACCCAGGTAGGTGTTGTTCTGGGACTGACTTTCCTGCCTAGAAGTCAGGGTTGTGCTCTCATATTGCCTGAGGTTCTTAGATGAAAGGCCTAGATGCTGACCACTTTTCTTGTTTGTAAATCTGAAATAAAAGTGCATCTTCTTAACTTTTAAAGAAGCCCTATGCTGTTAGATCATTCACATATGCCCCAGGCCTCTTTTCCTCCTTTCTTATGGAGAAAACTGAGGCTTTTGTTGTGGCACAGGTCTATTCTCTGCTTTCCGTGGTGAGAATTACCCGACCCCCAGGCAACACCCACGTCTGTAAATGGACCTTTCCAGACTTAAGCAGCAGAGATTTTTAACAGTATCAAAATACTGCAATTAAACAGCTTTGACTGATAATGTTATTTTCATGAGTGAAACCACCGTTTTGCAGAGTTGAAAAAAATAAACACATTTACAACCAATATGAAATTCTGTAAAGTATTATTAGATGAATTCAAAAATTCTAAGAAATTCTTTTAAAGAAATGTGTTTGTCCTTTTCCAGGTCAGGGTATTATACACCTGTAATAATCTTTTCTAAAGCACGCTAGGATTCTCAGCAGGAGTGGCCTTTTCCTTCCAGGCCTCAGGAAGAAACAGTTGATGGATATGCTTTTGTTCTCCAAGGCAAAGCAACAGGCGTGCAAGGACACACTCCAGGGCACGAAGATTAAATGCCAAACTTAACCAGAGGGCCAAGATAATGGAACAGTGGGCAGTTCTTATCTCCCATATAAAATAAAATGAATAATTTCATTCAGCAATATTTTTTTGAGCACCAATTGTATGCACTGCACTCTACTATGTACTGTAAAAAGAGGAACACTCTGCTCTCCTGGAAGTGAGAACGAGGAGGGAACAGAAATTAAACAGGTTATGAGGAAATTAAGTGTTTTATTACAATGGTGATACGGCCCTGGGGCAGCGATGCCCAGGACAAGAGAGCAGAAACCTGGGGCCTGAAGTAGTCTGGAGTCAGAAAAGGCTTCCCCGTGGAAGAGACCTTTTACTCTTGATAGCTAAAGGAGCTGTTGAAAGCTAGCTAAGTCTAGGAGCAAGCTTTGTGGGAAAGGAACGCAAAGGTCGGTGTAGCTGGGGCCTAAAACGGGAAGGGACAGACATAAGGCGGGCCAGGCAGACAGGTCCCAGTGGGGAAGAGGGAGTTCTGCTCCAGATCCACTGAGTCTGAGGACCTGCAAGGCATCCATGCAGCCATCAGGTGGGAAGACAGACATCTGGGTCTGGAGCACAGAAAGACAGCCTAAGGCAGAGACACACTGCTGGGAGTTGTCAGCAGGAAGATGGGAGCTGAAGCTGTTGGAGGGGCTGAAACCGCTCCACACTGGGCCAGGGACTGTCAATAAAAAATATGAATATCCCTTTGAAACAATAGTTTGCACTTGTAATAACCTCAAATATACTTTCTGAAAGGAATGAGTCCTAAGAAAATACAAGCTATCACAGGTCTACTAGGATGACTTCCATTTACACAGTATAAAGGGACAAACTGCAATTTTTAATCTTTGTTTTGGTAGATGGGAAATAGGAGGCTTTTGTGACTGCAAATGCAATCATAATCATTATTGCTGTGGCCCAAGAAAAAAAGCTAGATCTTTTGTTTAACTAAATTAAATAATTACAATGCCCTGGAAGAACCCTGAATCTTCACACGGAAACGCATTTCATCTTCCCCTCAATCTCTGTGCATGCAGGAGGCACAGAGTAGGAAAAGACAATTGGGAAAATGAGACAGCAGAGGAAAATTAATTATAATTACAGAAATGCAGCTTAAGGAACGAAGGCTTAAATTTGTTATGCAGGTCTTAAGGGGAAAGAATTCTCCTAAGTAACCATTTAAAACATGAGAAGTCTGCAAATTTGAAGGACATGTTGACTGTTTATTAGACGTTATTTCTTCTTTCCAACTTAGAAATTAGAAAATTGGTATTCCCAAGCATAAAGGAATAAAACAAGGGCCTTTCTGCTGGGTTGGACTCCCAATGGCCACAGTTTAAGAGAAGGACCTTGAGAGTCAAACTGGAAAGGACTGCCACAGATCTTATTTAACAATAGGCTTGTATCTGACATCAACTACAATGAACGCTTCAAAGACTGAACACTGTTACTTCTCAACCACCTGGGCTTCCCAGTATCCAGATTTTCAGTTTGCCCTTTTGCTATGCCCTCTATGCACACCTTTTCATCCCCTCCATCATTACAGAGTGAGAATGGCCGTGAGGATGAAAAGCATGATGAGAAAGAGATCACAGTGGATTCGGTTAGCCAGCAAAATCTCCCCATCAAATTAGATTCCCAATGCGGAAAAGGGGCAGAGTTGTCTCAACATGGATTTTAATAAATCTAAATTGTTGCCTGGTTCTGAGCACTCCAGCTACATAACCTCGCAAGAAGCAAGCCCAGCAAAGAACACCAATTCCTTTGGGGAAATTAAGTCACCCTAATCCAAACTGTGAACGGACAAGGACCATCTTGGAGTGGCTCTAGAGGAGCCCAAGAACTGTCAGGGGCAGGGGGTGGGGCTCCACACATTCAGGTCACATTGCTAAGCTCCCACTGTGTGCCTAGAGCCTGGAATGGCAGGATGGCGCTCTGCAGGGCAAAATCAGAGGAAGCACCTCTGACCCTCAGAGCCAAGCAGGGAAGAGTTACGGGAGAATGATTCAGAGGTTTCTTAAGGCTTTTGGGAGCAGCCCCGTTAACAGTGTAAGAAGAGGGAGAGAGAGACTGTGCCCAGAAGGACTGGGGGGCTGGCGAGAGCCACTTCCTGCCCCATTCCACCCTCCACAGTACATGGCACCCGTGGAACTTCATGTGAGGGAACATGGAGACAAGAGAAAGGCAGGGGCCAGTTGCCAAGTGTCCTCAGGGCAAGGAAGGCCATGCCTCGGCCAGAGGGAATAGGAGCTGAGGAGGGAAAGCAGATCCTCTCCGCAGAGTCCTTGGTGAGAGGGGTCCACGGTGAGACGAAACACCTCCTGGAGACGGATGGCACCAGAGGAGGTCTGGAACACCTCACCACCACTGACAGGCAAACAGGTGCCCAGGTGTGGGCCAGAGTCCTTTGCTTCCGCAGCTCTCTTCCTTGTACCAAAACCTGAGGAGCTAGGCCTTGAATTCCCCTTCAGGGGGAAGAGGTTTAGCAGACCTACATGAACCACCACCCTCAACCCTCAACAGCCGGAGCAGGCCTGCCCTTCTGGTAAGGGAAGAGATGGGATTTAGATAAGTTTGAGATTCATGTTTTAAAGTAGATTAGACCCTCAATAACCACAAGTGGCCAGAAAGTAATAGAATCCCCCCAAGATGTTGCCAAGAGTACTTTTAAAAGCATTAATTGGAGAAAAATAAAACAATTTCATGTACATGCTACACTAAGTTGAAAATGCTCAATAAACTAGTGACAAATGGAATGACCATCATGGAGAAGGATAAAAAAGGAAACTACACTTTAAAATAAACAAAAAGCATTTCCCTGAGTCTTTTCAGAATTTTCTATAAGTCCAAGAAATAAAGGAACAGTGTATGTTCCCTAAAGTTTCTAGAATAAGTTTGTTTCATACCAGCTCACATTAAAGGTTATTTCTTTTGTGTTCTAACTGGACATAAGTATCCACTTTTGTGAGGCTGGCTCTGATTTGTCTCAAACAAGGAGAGAAGAGCATAAATCAACTTCGTCAGTTAATTCACAGCAAATTCTCCAAATAGCCTCTGTTTAAAAGTGGGATGAGAAGTGAAGGTTAAGAAAAGAAATTCTCAAAATGTTAGTACTTAGAAAGGAATTTAGAGGTCATTTGTTCTATACTGCAGCATTTTACTAACATGAAAACTTGGTCCCATAGGGAACAACTCTCCCAAAGCAACCAGTCTGGAGGGCAACTTCTGCAAGGTGCCACACCTGGGTCAGGCCATGCCTGCCTTTGCTTAAACCTTTACTATCTCTGACATATTTGCAGGATGCGTGCGAACGTCATAAACTGAAAGGATACCTTTCCTTGATTCTTTCTGCCTTGGTGGTCATGCTGGGGGCAGGGGGGTGAGGTGGGCTAAAGATGAATCTACTCCTTCCAAAATTAGTTCTGGAAGGGGGTAGTTTAATCATCACAATATTGCTCATGTAATTATAGGTTAATGATACTAAAATAAAATAAATTGTAAAAAAAAAAAATTTCAGTGACTCAGTACATCATCTCCCATAAGGCCTGTCTGCTTTCTTTAACCCTTTTTCTCAACTTGTTTCTGAAATCTTTTCCATGCAGTGTTCCTCTCCAAGAGATAATACTTCTGAACTCAGTGAAACTCACCAAAATCTTGACTATCATTGCATTAATAGGAATTGTATAGATATATATATGCGCTGGTATTTTCTGGGCCTAGAAGAGGATGTTCATACAGTCATTGGCTGGAAAAACTAGGCTTTGGCTCAGTAAAGAAATGATACTCTAACATAAAGTCTAGTAACGCCCCCAAACACCTTAAGTAGCCAGGCTGCCAAAGTCATAACTTGCTACTGAACTGGTCTAAGTGAAGGGGAGCCATAATCCACTTCTGTGTAATTTCATTTTCTTTTCATATTTACCAGACAGGATCTGCCTTCTTCTTTCTTTTTCCAGTAAAGATAGAATTCCAGTGCGGGGGAACATCTCTACTCTCCTCTTATGAATATGATCACATTTGTCCTCGGGTCTCTCCGTGGTCAGGCGGAACTCACGAGCATTCCTCCACCCCCACCCCAACACACACACCTCACCCAGAAAGGAAATGTATCTTTTTACGAGTGCAAAGCTAAGTACAAAGTTTATAATCAAAAGGGACTCTTAACTCCTCTTCATCACGAATCTTGCCAGCCTCTCCTCTCAATCCCGGCCTGTAAGATACCCCCATCCAGCACACACCTTCCTGATGGTCGGCCACGAAGACCTCAGACACTGCTGCTCTAGGGAACTTTGAAATCCGGCAAAACCCTTGCGTAAGAAATAGGGAAACTGAGGCTCCCCGAGCTGACAAAGTCTACACACGGTTAGTAGTAAGCCTGAAAATAAAACCTGTCTCCAGGATCCCATTCCAGTCTACTTTCCTTTATAAACTGCCAATCAAGTTCTTATCCTCACATCCCTGAATAGGCCTCTGGCCAGGAGGGGAAGACTGGATTGAAAAGTAATTCATGGATGGAACTAGAGGGCATTATGCTCAGTGAAATAAGCCAAGCCGAAAAAGACAAGTATCAAATGATCTCACTCATATGTGGAATATAAGAACAAAGAAAAAACAAAACAAAAAAAAAAAA